>PVKM010001643.1:0-74607 GCA_004027735.1 Carollia perspicillata
CAGAAATCTCCGCGCTGCATGGGGACAGCATCCGCCTCCTTATTCCACAGGGAGCCGGGGACGCCCAGGCCTCATAGCAGGAAAGCGCTCTCTGAAGATTTCTCTTTACAGATGTTCTTGTCAAAACGCCTCACAATGAACTCTTTCTTCTCTCTGCTCCGTTTTCGTGTTTTTATCAGACTATGGGGACCAAGAGTTTGAGGAGGGGACGGGTCACTTCTGCAAGTCTGCTGAGACAGGTCTGTCTCAGTCATCTAGATAGCAGAGACCTCATTTTTTTTTTTGTGGCGCCTCAGCTGTCGTGGAGGCAGAAAGAGTCTCATTCTAATAACCCGTTTCTTGAGGACCGAATGCGATTGTGGAAGTCAAAAGCAAGCATAAGGAGGTCTGTGTCAGTGATAAAATTCTGTGGAAATGTCACTTATTAGCATCGCGGTTCTCTGCTAATCTGATAATAGAGTCTTATGACAGCTGCGACCAGGAAATATTAAAGGACCCTCTCCAGACTGAAAAGGCACTCTCAGGAAACGGCGTTTAGATTCCGGGGTTCTGGGCGGGTGACCTGCGGTCCTGTGTCTGAGGCTGCTGGCACGTGGCGGTACACCGGGCGCTGCGGTCGTGCGGTGAACACGGCGGTCCTGAGGATCGGGATCCTTCCCCAGTTCAAGTTGTGCAGGACAAACGAAGGTCCATCCAGCAACTGTGAAACGAAGCTCTTGTTCCTAGAGCAAAGAGAAATTCAATCAGCGTTTAGTAACAAAGGAAGGAGAGGGATGGCGGGAGCAGGCGTTCCTGAGCGGCTGGGAAGGAGAAGGGCCCCCAGGAGTCTCGTGCGCGCCTCCCCACCCCCAACCGCGCACTGGTGCGCAGGCTTACCCTGTACCCCCAGGTGGGGAAAGGCGTCTTCAGGGCATTAACTGGACTCTCATCTGGCCTCAAAGGAAGTTGACGGAGGGGAGGTCTTAAGAGCCAATGTGGAGTTGAGATTTGATAGACAGGGAATGTTGAGTCATTTTGGGTTCTTCCAAAACGTGTTTCTTCCCACTGAAGTAGCACAGGTGTGTAGCAAAGCCCCCAAACATACTGAAATGTGCATTTAACAGAAGTAGTACATTTCCACTGCTGCCTGGCTCAGCGGTTTCCACCTTGTTCCGTCTTGGTCCAGAGCAAGGCTGTATTTCCTCCCTGCAATCACCCTCTGGTGCTCACGTCTCATCGATATGGGGCAAGGTGGCAGCTCATGAGTGTCTGGTGGTGTTGAACTGGATTCTGGGGGGTTTCCCACTGGAGTGGGTGCAGAGGCAGGTGCAGGGCAGGGCTGGCTGGACCTCACTGGGTGACGCGGCCCCCTGGGCCATGGCTGGTCCTCACTGCGGAGCCAAGAGAGGATAACTCAGCCACTCGTAGCTTCTCACAGCTCCCTGGAGGTGGCCAGACTTTCTTCCACGGGGCTTACAGCCTCTCCTGTCCCTCTCCTGTTCTTGGTGGTGTTCCTCCATGTCTTCTCTCTCCTCTGTGTGGTCTTTCCTGCCAGTCTGGCTCTGTCCCAGACCTCGGCTCTGTGTGTGTATCGCAGACCCTTCCTGCCCTAGATTTGGGGCAGAAAACAAAGTTATTATTTACGTATTTACCCATGAGCATTTGTCCCCCCGTCCCCTCTTCCACCCCCACTCTGCAATTACCACACTGTTGTCCATTTCCATGAATATTTTTCCTTAAAAGTCGAGGACTGACAACATTTTTCTTGTTCTGCTGTGTGTGACTGACACCAGGGTACCCATAAAGGGTTTTGTGAGTCTGGTTAGGGGGCCAAACCTGCTGACGGATAATCTGAGTTGTCCCCGGGTGTATAATTTAAGAGTGAAAGCGCTCTGTGACACCGTGCCCTAGAGAAAGCCACCGTCTCCATCTGCTGCATGTCTTTCCGTATCATTGTAGGCAGTTAAGGGCATGCGCCAATGTGGCCGATCATTATTGCTGCATCATTCACAGGAATGGGGTCTCACTGAGTAACTCCCTCCACTTACCGCGTTTGGGGCACCTTTCCACATTGTTAGTACAGATGAGCCTCAGGCACCTCTGGGGGAGGAGAGCAGTGTTTCGGGAAAGCTCTTCCGAGACCTGGCTCTCCTCCATTCCCGGGCGACCCCGACCCTGCCGCGGTGACTTCCCTCCCCCTCCATGCAGGGCTCACGGGTGGGCGCTCGCTGCACTTGGCGCCCTGTCAGCAGGCTCATTGCCCCTTTTTTATTTTAAAACTGTCCTCTGACATTTTGCCCTGCCTCCCTCCTTTCTTTCTCTTTACCTTTAAAAGCCCCCCACTGAATATAAAGAATACCATTAACGAGGAAAAGAACCACAGAGAGGTTTCTCTCTCCTTTTCCTTTCCTGTAGATAGAACCATAACTGGACTTTGATCACTCCCGGGCAAAGGGGGTGCACTAAAAATGTCCACGAGTCTCTTGAACATGACGGTGCCGCTGTGCTGGGGGGCGGCAGGGGTGGTGGTGGGGCAGGACAGGCTCCACAGGGACCCTCGGGACTGAGCTGAGGCTCCTCAGACTCCTTGGAAAATAGCATTCCTCTGTGGCCACTGCTGTTAAGTTTGTCATAAGATGCATTTGTGCTTCTGCCTAAGAGCACAGCAGAGAATGGCCCTGAGCCAGAGCCGCGGTGGGACTCCTGTGACCTCCCTAATCCGGTTGGAGGGGAGAGGAGCCAAGCTGTCGCCTGGCTTCCCTGCTGTCCCCCAAACCCCAGAGCCCCATTGCTGGTGTTCTTGCCTTTAACAATCAGGCAGGCACTGGTAGGCTGCAGGGAGGTGGCGCCTCTCACGCTGCATGGCCACCATCCTCACCTGAACTCTGTTTACACCCTCCTGGTCAGGGGCCCCGTGGGGAGTTCAGCTGCTCCTTGAAACGAGGGAGGCGTTCCAGTGA
The DNA here is from genome assembly GCA_004027735.1 of Carollia perspicillata. Classification (NCBI taxonomy): domain Eukaryota; kingdom Metazoa; phylum Chordata; class Mammalia; order Chiroptera; family Phyllostomidae; genus Carollia; species Carollia perspicillata. The sequence continues at coordinate 2,940 of PVKM010001643.1, forward strand.
GTATCTTTCACATTTCAGTATTCTGCCTCTGTGTGTCAGTCAGGGAAACTTCTGATGAGTCGGATGTTCGGTTTTAGGAGCAAAGCGAGCTTTTTGAGCTGGGAGGGAAGGGTTCCCGCCCCTGGGCAAGCAGCCCTTGCGGTTCACCCCTGGGTCGTGGAAGGAGATTTTTGGGCCACGGTCGCTCGGCCTCTTTTGCTTCTGTGACAGCTCCTTTCTTCAAGGGCCGTTTTCTTGGGCTTAAGCACTAAATCCCAGGGCTGGTAGCAAACGTGACAAATCATGACCCTGGCGATCACAGAGAAGCAAAAAGGAGATTACCGAAGAGGAGACGACATCCTTCAGTTTTCTTCGGAATAAGGGACCCTGTTCTACTTCAGTGCTTCAGGGGGAGCTCTCCTGACCCCAGGTGGGATCTCCACATGGGAGAAGGTGACCGCCCCTGCTCTCTGTCTCTCTGTCTAGCATTTCATGTCATGTTGTGTCCTTTCCCATGATAAGGAAGTTGAGTACCGGTGGGCTTGGTAAGTCTTAAGGAGCAAGTGGAATTTGGTTCACAGGTCGGCACTCAATCCAGTGAGCCACACTAGCCAGGGCCAGGAGCAAGTGGAGTTTGAAAGCTTTGTTCAACTGCTTAGGAAGACAGAGTCTCTGTTAATCTCCCTTTTTATTTTCCTCCTGGATTGGAGACCAGAAGGTACTGTAGACGCCCATGAGAATTTCAGCCCAGAGGCAGGAAGCCTGCTAAGATTTCGGAGTGCCAGCTCCTGGGGGCAGTTAAGCCTGGCCCTCCCCTCACCTGGTGGCCCCGGGGCAGAAAGTTCAGACTTGCGCTAGGAGAGTTCAGGATGGCCCTAGATGGGCCATTCTACTTCCCACTCTCGAGATGCTTGGGTTGCAGGACACAAACCGTCATCAGGTGGGGCCTTACCTGTGGGCTCCCAGCTCAGTGGGATGTACACCGGGAGCTTGTCACGCCCAGAAGAGACAGAGGGGAGTTTGGGAGGAGTCACTGAGCTTCTAGGAAGTCTATTCGGCCAAGACATTTGGAGGAACAGCCTTTTCTCTGGGGGCAGGTCTATTCCAACTCTGGTGCAGGTACCTATTTTGAGTCTGAAAAAGGAAGCCAAGACTTAACAACTAAGAAACTTAACTGAACCATGTTAGAAATTAGTGCAGTGAGTGGAACTGAGCTGGTAGATGAAGGCCCAGCCAACTGGGGCCTGGGATTTGGGGACCTTTGTTCTTCAGCTCCAAGTCTAGTTTTGATCAGCGATAATCCGATAGCAGCTCTGCATGCTGATTGGCTAGAGGAGGTTTTCTTCTACCACAATGAGAAGATAATCAATCATGTTACTGGCTTTTGTCTTGGCGAAGGTATTTAGATTTCAGCCAGCTGGTTAGCTGCCTCAAGGCCACCTGCTTGACTGAAAAATAAAGAATCAGTCTTTTTCCCTTTGCAGGAAGGGGGAAGTATTGACTTGTGTGATAATTTTAGGTGGATGATTAAATTTGGCCTCTTCGGCTCCAGCTGAGAATTCAATTCAGATGACTGGTTTTTCTTTTCATGCACCGTCGAGCAATGCTGGTGCTGCTATGGCTAATGTCCCCGATGCTGATTGTCCCTTCACTGTAACAAAGCACAGGATCCCCAGACCACTCTCTATTTCCCGTGCCTCCCAGCTACTGGGACATAATGAAGAAAGGCAGGCTTTCTGCTTCCATGAGGAAGTACTGCTCTTCTGTGGCCACGCTCAGGGGCCCCCTCAAGTAACCGGGGTGCTCTGTGGGAGAGCCAGAACAGTGACGATTTCTCTGATGGCAGCTGACAAACTACACCGGGTTCCCCTGGTGCATTTCACTTTTATCGAGCGATCGGTCACGGTTCTGGTGCCACTCAGCTGACATGTCACAGTTGCAGATGCCGAAGTGGTGAACAGGTTCACGGTGCGTGTGAGCTACCCCAGAACAGGACAGCCACTCTTGACTCCCTGGTTCCCCACATCCAGGCCTTCTGCAAACTCTGCCACGACAGCTCCAGAAGGTTGCTCCCACCTTCCTACCTCTCTCCGTGTTTACCAGCCACCCCCCAGGCAAAGCCTCCATCCTCCGTGCCCGGGGCTGCTGCGGTCACCTCTGCAGTGGCCTTTCTGCTTCCAGTGTCGCCTCCTGGAAACAGTTCTCTGCACACCAGCGAGAGTACTCCTTTCAAAAAACAAGTAGGTCACAAAGCTCCCTTTATTAACAACTTCTAATAGCTGCCCATATTCTTTGGCCAAAAGGAAGCTCTCTCATCGTGTCCTCGGCAGCTTTTGAGAGCTGGCCTCTGCCCAGCTGTGTCACCTCGCTCAGGTGTCTCCTCCTCCCTCCACTGTGCTCTTGCCTCGTCTGGACAACTTCAAGTTCCCTTTCATCTGAGGGCCTTTGAAGTAGGTGTTCCCTGTGCCTGGGACGTTCTTCCCCCAGCCGTGGTCCTTGCAGGGCATTGTCATTTTTATTCTGTTTTCAGCTTCAGTGTCAGCTTCTCAGAGAATCTCTCCTGGCTACTCGAACTTAAGTAGTCTAGACCTTCTGGACGGTGTTACCCCGTTTTGTTTTCGAACGAGCACTCACCAGTACCATGCATTTTTTTCTTGTTTATTTGTTTATTGCCTGTCTCCTTTTCTAGAATGTAAGATCGATTACAATATGGACTTTGTCTGTTGTGCTCAGGGTGTTCCCAGTGCCTAGAATAGCGTCTTGGAAATGCTAATCTAGAAGATGAATAAGGAAAGCCCTGCGAGGAAATTTTCCAAAGTGACTCAGGAGCGTGGTGCTTTAGGTCGGGGGATGAGGCTGAATGACATCGCAGGTTTATTTTTGGCCCAGATTCTGAGCTTCGAAGTTATCAGATATTTTCTGAGGCTCACATCTGTGGCGCTGGTAAGTGGACGCAAACAATGACAGCGTCTTATCTGGAGGAGGTAGAGACCGACCTCATTCTCAGCTGATCTGTTCAGCCGAAAAGCAAAATATGCTGTTAATTTTAGGACGCATTGCATGTGACATTTTTGTCTTGGGGTCCAATAGGAGAATCGGAGATCGGGCCGAGCCCTGCATGTTTAGTCCCATTTGGAAATTAATCGGCACTGGGGGCAATGCGCGTACTCGCCCTACTGGGGGTCCAGGTCTCATCGTTCCCGGAAGGGCCGGTGTCTGCGCCCGGCGGCGTCTGAAAAGTCTCATTCGTGCATAAACAAAGGGCAGGCTGACTCATAGCGGATGGATCCCGAACCTCCCAGACAGGAGAAAAATGTGGAGTCCTGATCCTGAAGTCGTTGCTCAGCCTCAGTCGTCAGCGCGGGGACACGCTTTGGCGCATTTCTGCAGTGAACTCTTGCTAAGGCTAGGTCGGGGACACCATGAAAAAGAATCCTGTAATTAAAAGGGCTTAAAAGGATCACTGGCAGAATGGCCTTTTTTTCTTTCCTTCTTTTAAAAACCAAGTCACTGGAAGAAGTAAGCTCCGTGGAAGTACTTCCTTACATCAGTTCGCCCATCAGTCACAGCGAAGGGAGCCAGACTGGGACGAGACGCCGCCTGAAACTCTAAGGGGCGGGTTTAGAGCTCGGCCTTTGCTTGGAAAGCTGTTTTTCACCCGATGGGGGCAAGTATACGGTGACTCACTGGTCCTTAAAATCTGATGGTTTATAGAGAGAGGTAATAGGATTAGAAATAGGATGTCGGTGAAACAGCCCATTGGGGAAGTCCTACCTTATCTGGCCAGCTATAGGCCTCCCTGTTTTAATTTACCAGGTGGATGCTAGTGATTTAAAATGTCTTGATGGCCCTGAACAGTGTGGCTCAGTTGGTTGAGCATCATCTCTTAAGGAAACGTTTGATTGCTGGTCAGGGCACATGCCTGGGTTGCCGGTTTGGTACCTGGTGGGGGCACATGCCTGGGTTGCCGGTTTGGTACCTGGTCGGGGCATATGCAAGGGGAACTGATAGATGTCTCTCTCTCACATCAATGCTTCTCTCCCTCTCTTGCTCCCTCCCTTCCCCTCTCTCTAAAAATAAATAAATCTCAAAACATAATGGAGAGCCCCCTACGCCAATGTCTACTCTGCTTATCATCTCACTCTTCTTGCTGGAATAGCCTCAGTATTTTTTTAAAAAAATTATGATGAAGGAAAACAATCACTTCCACCAAATCACATGACATCTAATGTGCTTGTACTGCCTCTGACCAATCAGGGCCTCAGAAATTAGATCTTACTGGCTGTTTGACAAATTAGATGAAATACCCCAAATCAGGGACAATGACGCGAATGGAGGAGGAGCAATCGACCAAGTGTCTGGTCCTCTGGGTGTTCTAAGGGGAAGCACTGACCGTCACGGACCATCCCGTAATGCGGAGTGGCCAGAGGGGTTGCCTTGACTTCAGCCGCACTCCTGAGTGGAAGGCAGTTAGTGTCCTCACTGAGGGATCATCCCAGGACAGGAGTTTTGAATCAGAAACTTGACTGGTCCTTTCCGATAGTTGTTTGGAATTACCAGGACCATGCCTATGACTCCTTCCTTTTGCCAATGAAGAAACTGAGATCTGAAAGCGTTAAATGATGTACCGCAGGCCCCAGAGAAGGTTCACGACTAAGTGAGGGCTCATACCCAAGTGCGGTGACTCATAGTCTTTTAGACAGAGTGGTGGACAATTAGAAAAAAAAATTTCCCCCTGTTTTATTGAGAAATAATTGACATACTTCACTGTGCAAGTTGAAGGCCTGCAGCATGATGGTTTCAGATGCTGTGAAACAATTATCGCAGTAGGTTCAGCCAACTCCCGTCACCTCGTATGGATACAATGTAAAGAGAAACAACGAAAGAAAAGGAGCCAATTTTCTTCTTATGATGAGAGCCCTTAAGTTTAAAAATGACGGTTCGATGCCTTAAAGTAGGTGGCAACCCCTTCACGGTCTGCGGTCTGCGTGTTGTCAGGCCTGGGGGCCTCTCCCCATCTTGTCAGGGGGTGTGCCAGCCATCGCTCCTTTTGTACAACCCAGAACTCCTATTTCTGCTTATCATGGCATCCCTGAAGTGCTGTCTTTCAACTGTGAGGTCACGTATGTCATGAAAGAGTTATGGTGTCTGAGCTTGAACCTGGGATCTTCTACGCTTAGCTCCCTGTGCTCGGGGAAGATACTGAACCCACCTGAGTTCCTGCCCCTGCTCTTCGGAGGGGGCAGACGCCAGCAGTGGTGAGCTTTAGAGACTCCCTGTGCAATGGCTGGTGGGCAGCACACACTTGGCTGATGCAGTTTATATCCTCATTATATTAGAGGAAAGACTGTCCACCAGTCAGGAGAGTGGGCACCGGAGTCAGACCGATGAGCTTTGAATCCAGCCTCCCCTTCCTAGTCCGGTAACCTTATTAGCTTTGTGAGCCTTGGGTCCTTCGCTCGTAAAATGGGGAAACCAAAAATACCTACTTCAGAGAGCTCTTGGGCAGGATTTAATGATATAGTTCATGTAATGTATTTAACAGCTCATTGAATGTTGAAGAGTTTGATCAACATTGGCCATTATTATAATTATTTAAACTTTTGCCACAGAAGATGTAGGGCCGGAGTCAGACTTTTTCTAGAAAGCATCAAATAATTAGTATCTTAGGCTTTGCTGGCCAGAAGACCGCTGTTGTAACTGTTCAACTCTGCCATAGTAGCAGGACAGCAGCCAGAGATGAGTGTAAATGAATGAGTGTGGCTGTTTCCAATAAGACTTTATTTACAAAAACAGGCGGCAGGCCGGGCGTGGCCTGTGGGTCACTCAGTTTGCGAGCCCCTGCAGTGCAGCAGCGGAGGACCCCTGCCCTGTGCCTTCCAGAAGCACGTGTCCCGTCAGTAGAGGTAAGAGGACAGGTGTCTTTTTTCCTGGAAAGAAGAACTAAGTCCGCTCAGGTACAAGTACCGAGACAATTTATTTCCCACCCACTGCTCTAGGCTCAGCCTGCAGAAAAGAAGCATCTTGGGCAGCCATGAAAATTAAGGAGTGAACGCCGATGAATAGACAGCTGCTTTATATAGAGCACGGTGATTGACAACAACAGTCAAGTGGTAGTGAGCTAACCATTAGGGGGAGGCTCCAAGACTTTGTCAGCAGATACGGGGTGAAATGTTTCCCCAGAGCACGTATGCAGGGAAGCTGTTTACGGGAAAAAAGAGTCAGGGCCTGGTGGGCTCAGCAGAAATCCATGGCTGATCTTCTTGGCTTTGAGTCAGGGTTGGGGGAGGGGGCGGTTCCTAAGCACCACGACATGTAGTAGAAAAGGAAAGTGTCCTTCCAGTTTCTGCTGGTGAATCATCATACCAGTTGAGGACCTTCGTAGCCAGGTATTGCTAATGAACTTTCCCAGCATCCTCTTTACGGTCGGTCAGGCTTTGACTCTCTGAGGGGTCATTGGATCTGTCATCTTTAATCCGTGGTCTGGAGACTGAAGGACTGTACCTTGCTGGTTGTCAATTATAGAAACATTTATATTGTTTTAATTAGGCAAACAGTGTTTCTAGAGGTATTAAAGTATATTTATTTTCTTGGGCATGATCTTATTTTATTCTAGAAGTTGACTTTCCTTCAGAATGGACTCATTTAATACTCCATTTCTTCACTGTGCTACTTTCTGATTTCTGAGTTTACATTTAATTATCTATTAATTTTGTATTAGTAGATGATGAATTAATGCACAAGCTTTTAATAGGATTTACTTTAAAATTTTCTTCAATTACAGTTGAAATTCAATATTATTTTATATAAGTTTCAGGTATACAGCAGAGTGGTTAGATATTCATATAATTTATGAAGCGACCCCCCAATCATTCTAGTGCCTACGTAACACCAAACATAGTTATCACCATATTACAGACTGTCTTCCCCATAGGACAGACTGTTGTACTCATATCCCCATGACCATTCTATGACTACCAATCTGTACTCCTCAATCTCTTCACCTTTTTCACTGGGTTCCCTAACCTGCCTCCAACCTGGCAACTGTCAGTCTGTTCTCCGTGTCTATGAGTCTGTTTCTGATTTGGTTGTTCAGTCATGTTGATCTTTAGCTTTCACATGTAAGTGAATGCAAGGCATTTCCTCTTTAAACAAGAGTCTGTGAGATGTAGTTTTTTTCACCCAAATCGATGGTTCTTCTATCACAGACTGGGTGTGTGGAGGGGTGTGCTGACTGCGCTGGCGGTGGTGAGAGGGGTTGGAGAGCCACGTCTAACCTCTGAGCCCTGCCTTGCACGTAGAGCTGGCCGCCCAGCTGCGAATAAACCTGAGCGCCCCACGGAGGACAGGTGGACCTGACAAAGTTGAGGCGGAGGGGAGCAGACAGTGTGGGCGTTCAGTGGAAATGTTGTAAGAAGGGTTTCCTCAGTCACATCGGCTGTATCCGAAGAGTCCAGAGGATTCAGAATCAATATAGTCTATTTGATTTGGCAAAAAAGTTGGCTTGGATGACCTTAAAAAGTAATTTTAGTGGCGTGGGAGGTATAAAAGCTGTATTTCAGATACTTAAGGAGAAAGTGGGTGTTGAGGTAAGGACGCTTCAGCGGTTGAAGAAAGGAAGAGAAGAAAGCAATATTTGCAGACAAGTGAGTGGCAAGGCCGAGTCATAGCCACTCGAGGTGGAATGCACCATCAGGAGAAATGATGCTTCTATGCTGGGGCATGGCAGTGCCTGGGAGAGGAGGGTCTGGAACCCACACCACCTGACACCGAGCCTGGGAGGGTTTCCCACAGAAGAGGCGCGGGAGTGTGTTTGATGGCAGAACCAAAGACCAGGGAAGCTGGTGGAGGACGCCGCAGAGGCGGTTGGCTTCGGAGACGGAGACCTTTCTTCAGGGTGTGAGGGGAGAGCAGAAGGCAGGTAACGAGATGCGGGTGGGGTGGATGCCCCTGCTCTCCTCTGGAGAGCCCATGTCGACGGTGATTGAGACACCTCTCGACTTGTGCACACACATGTGGACACTGGAGCCTGCGAACATGCAATAGTGAACCATAGATAGAAATGTCATAATTCTTACTGGGGCCAATTCTTTTCAAGAAGTCAATGTTCAAGTGATGGCTGGGACTGCCAGGGTGGATGTAGGTAGGGAGGGAAAGTCATTTCCATTTTCCTGTTGAAGTCCCAGAGTTTTTAGGACCATTGCGATGCGATTCTTCGCCTTCACACTGTAGGTTAGGGTACAGCTCGCTGTATTTCACGGAGACGTGAGATTACTGTCCTGCCTCCTTGGCTCCCTCCCTTTCTCTCTCTTAACAAACTGATCTCTAATTGCTGAGACTATCTCTAAATACATCCCAGGACTAGGATCTAGAAAGTGGCCTTAACGACTTTACCAGAACTAACTACTAATCATTACAAGATAGATCTTTAAGGTAGGACAATTAGAAATATTTCCTCCCAATGTTATTTTGGCTTAGCCTATTATGACATGCTAGGGGAAGAATAATGGGTGCTTTATGATCACCACAAAAAAGACCCAGAATTCTTAATTCCATGTTTGTTGTGATACCAAGTCTTCGTTCCCGCCCTGAGTGCTATTCCCAACTGGAGTTCAGGACTGAGAGCTATAGCTGAAATGACGTTCTTCTTTGGTTTGTAATCTCAGGAAAAACCAGAGATCCTAGAAATGAGCAGTCAGTTCACGTTTATCCGAAGTTCACACATCCAGAGAGCTCACAAGCAGCAGAGGGAATTTCTAAAAAGTGCTGGCCAGTGATGAACAACTTTTATAACTGCCACCCAAGGCTTGGAGGTGCTGTCTGGATTATCGAAGAGTGATTCCTTTTTGTTCTGTCTTACTATTCGATTTCTTCCACCTGATTTTCTAATTTGCTAAAAACAGATAGAGTACGGGTTTTTGAGCCTGAGCCAGAATACTAGATTTGCAGGGACCCTGAAATTCTAGCCACTTTGTGTGCATGGTGACAAAGGGAAGGAATACCCCGCCACGGTCTTTGTCCTGCACGGGCAATGGGGACGGGGCTTGTCGTGAAAGGGGAGAGGAAGTGTCTTCCCTACCTGCCTGACCACCTGGGTTTAAGCACGAAAAATAATACCCACCATGGGGTTCCATTCGAACCCCCGACTGCTTGGAGCCGCCTGGCCCGCCGCACTGCTGCCTGCTCTAATTATGCCCTGAAAGCCAGTGGGAGCCCGGTCTCTTCAGGAGGCCCTGCCCTACCTGCCTGAGTGATCAGGTGGGAACACGCCTCATTTTAAATCCCAGACGCAGCCCTCTCTTCTGGCGGCAGCCAGTTCCCATCCTCACCTCTGTACGCGTCGGCAGGTTCACTGGAACCATCGTCATGGGAGAACTTGGCTTTGATAGCAACTTCTCTGAAATGACTTATTTTTCCTGTTCTGGCTTGCGCTCGAATAGTTCTCCATCAACAGCACATCTGATTGAGTTGGCATCACAAACCCTTTTGTATGCTATTTTTTTTTCTTCCTCAAGAAATATTGAAGTCTGAATCAGATTGGAATAGCTGCCTGGTAATGCTCTCATTACATGTAAATGCAGACGCTCCGGCGGGGGCGGTAATGACTCCGAGACTCAGGTGTGCAGCGCAGGCCGCTCGGCCTCCGAGGAGCGGCCCCCACTCCACCATGCGCCGGCTCCCCCACCACATCCCTTTCAGTGTGAGGTTCGAGCTGCAGAAGACGAATGGCTGATCCAGGCTGGGAATTGGGCTGTTTTCTTCCCCCCTTCCTGACATATGTTAGGAGATGAAAGGAACCTGGGCCGTGTGTTTACTCTTCGTTCGGGAGTTTAGAGCGTTCTGATTGATCCGAGAGACAGGAGGGCAGAAGGAGAGACATTTGGTGCTGGCTGAAAACCATAGCCGTTCTCAATGTGAGGTTTCCCCTTTGGTGAGGGTAATTGTGATGAGGCAGTTCTGGGTTATAGATGCTACTAAAATATTTTTAAAAGTAACGGGCCCGCCACTCAGTTTGAGTTCTTACACAGCAAAAGACACACCCAGATGGCAACAGTAGGGGTTGGGGAAGGGTGGGGTGGGAGAGACCCTCCGAACAAGGGAGTTTACTAGCTATCAGCCGCGGTCATCCTCTCTGGCTGCCAAGGCGTGAGCTGGTGACTTCGGCACCTCCCAGAGGGCCATGTACAGGGCTGGACTTCCAATATGGGCAAAGCGACCCTGGTGAAACTTTACTCCCTGTGATTAGCATAAACAAATGGGGTAGGAGAGAGGATGGACCACATTGCTCTGAATGCCCCTGTTAGGTTCTAAAGGGGCATTTATTGAAGAGGGCGTTGCCATCTGCCATCTCAGGCCAGAAGGTGGCGTGAGGGAAGGGTACTTGGCTGTTTCCGTTGGCACAGCGTTTGTTTTTCCCTGCTGCGGTCCATTGTAGACGCTATCAAAATACAGAATAACATTGTAGGCATCACTGTTTGGCAAAAGGATGGCATGAATGGCAAAAATGTGCTGCTCCTAGTTAAAAGCCTTTCATGCCGTGTATGTGGTCTGCCGCTGAGCAGTGAGAATAAATTTGTACTGATCGAGGGAAAGGGAGTTATGGCTGTAAACTCTAAAGAAGGAAGGGGTTCCTGTGGCCTGAGGGGAGCCCTGGTGTTGGGTGGGACCATTCCCATTATGGGGACGATCAGGACAATTGTCCTTGGCCACAATTGGACCCCCACTATACATGTGCTGTTGGACAATGTTTTTCCTTAGTTCATCATGTGTTGACATCCATAATGCCTTAGTCTCAGCAAAATAGTCTTCCTCCTCTCCCTCCAGGGCTACAGGTACTGGTGGGGTTTGGAAGGATGCCTCCCCCACTGCTGCTCCAACCACCTTGGATGATGGCACATGGATAGGAGTTTAATCGTTCGTGGAAATTGAGTGTTCGGACCTACCTTCTTGTGTTTTCTCCTATTGCTTGCCGAGGGGTCTAGAGACACCCCCAGTTCAATGATTACATGGCCCCCATGTAATTCCACAGTAACTATGAATACATAGTTATATCTCAGGCTGCCTCCATTTTTATGGTAGTGATGATGAGGATGATGATACACCACTACTTTTTGAGGGTTTAATGGGAACCCGGCACTGTGCTACACGCCTTTCACACTCTCATCCGACCCGCACCTCTCAGGGGGGTGGACACTGTGCCGTCAGTTTACAGACGACGTCACAGATCGTGGCTGGATGGCCAGTGGGAGAAGGATTGGTTTGTGGCTCCAAACATTCGGAGGCTGTGGAGGTGGGAGAGGAGCTGCTTCACCCAGACGGGAAGTCTCCCAGGGAGTCCCTTATTTCCTCAGACCCTTTGCATTTCCTTAACGTTTTATTTAAAAATTTTTTTGTTGAGTTTAAAGATTTCTTTATTTCCCTAGAACTCACTCTTTTGTTTCTTGATAAACCCTATGACTTTCTTTTCTTTTAATGAAATATTTTAATGTTTTGCCATTACAGTGGTCCCAATTTTTCCCCTTTTGCCCTCCTCTGCCCAGCCCATCCCCCACTCCCACAGTCAGTCCCCACCCTGTTGTCCCTATCCATGGGTCATTCATACGTGTTTTGCTTTTAAGTTTTTATTTGTTAACTTTTAGAGAGAGGGAAAGGGAGGGAGAAAGGGAGGGCGGCAAACATCAATGTGCGAGCAATATATCAATTGCCTGCCCCTGGCACCGGTGTTCCCAGCTGGGGACCTGGCCTGCAGCCCAGGCACGGGTCCCTGCTGGGAATCGAACAGAGACCTTTCAGTTCACAGGCCAGCGCTCAATCCACAGGCCCCACCAGCCAGGGCGGTCTACGACCTGCATTGTCCAGGGAACCACAGAAACAGGAGTTTCGATTCCTGCCCACGAGCCACCTCTGATTTAGCAAGTGGATAAGCGTAGAACATGAAAATGCTAGCTACAGGGAACAAGTTTGGGCTTGGCCTCTTGTCTACTCTTAGTGAGGCTTTCTAGGCCCACGCTTCCTTCTAAAAACTAAGTAAAATTGGACTGGATCAGAAGTTTGCAAACTTTTTAATAAAGGGCCAGATGTACACTTTTTAGGCTTTTGAGCCATACAATCTCTGTTGTGACTGCTCAAGGCGGCTGTTGCAGTGTGAAAGCAGCCGTACGGCCTGTAACAAATGTGTGTGGCCGTGTTCATGTCGCATTAGGTTTACAAGGACACATGGAAATACAAATCAGGAGGGCCAGACTTAGGCTATTGCTGACCCCTGTGCTGATGGCTATAGGTCCTTTCTGGCAAGATCGTGCTATGGATTCTTCACATTCCACATTGACTTCAGCCTTGGAGTGTGGAGACCTTTCTTTGGCTTTCCTCCGCTCGAGGAGGAGGAGGATGTAAAGAATGGCAATAGTAGTGGTCCTGGAGAGGCACCAGGAGGCGCTCCCTGCGATGTTCTGATTGAAATCGCAACGGGAGGGAGCCGTTAAGAAAGGTGCGGAGAGAGGTTCCATTAATCAGGGACGGGCACCGCTGTTTTAGCTGGAGATCTGGCTATTAGCTCTGCAGGCAGACGAGGCAGCCAGGATGGGGGAGGTGGCGAACGTGCCTCTCCCGAAGGCTGGATGCTGAAACATTCTCTTCAGAGCAGAATTTTTATGTAATTCCTGAGAATCCAAGGCAGAGGCAAGAAAGACATTTTGCCTGTTCTGGGAAACACAGTCTAACGTAGCAATGTAACAACCTCACACAGCCTAACAAGCATTAACAGTCAAACACGACTTAAATGTAGATTTGATTTCTGTTGAAGAAGTACATATATACATATACACACACACATCTTCATTCGAAAACTCTCCTACTTATTGTTTCCCTATCTTTGAATAACTGGATTTTCTGAGACATTAAACAAACATACAGTTGCAGGACTCGTCCTGTTGCAAGTGACAGGGACACGTTGCTCACATTGACTTAAAAAGGGGGACAAGGGTTAGAGCACGGTCCAGTTCAGGGGGATGCTGGCTTCGCCTGGGGTCGGATGGCAAATGAGGTTGTTTGTTTCTTGTCTCTTTCATGTCTGCCATCCTCTGTGTATCAGTTTCATCTTCAGGCCGGCTCCTTCCTGGGTAGTAGGTGTTATCCCTAGACTCACCTTCAAATGCAGTAAAGGAGAGAGAGCTTCTTTTCTCCCCAAAAGCCGGAGCCTAGTCTCCGCATGTCTCTTTGGCCCTGATTGGGTTAGGTGCCCATTCCTAAACCAATTTCTTTGTCCTTAGCCAGCCAGGCCTCTGGACACGTCCAAGAATGCTGGAGGGAGGTTCCCCGAAGGAGAGCTGGATTGCATGCATCAGGAAAGCGATGCCCAGTGCAATGATCCTTTGTAATTTTAAAAACATTTTTACGGAAGTGGTCTCATTTGATCTTACAACAATTTTATGGGACTATGTTTGTCAGCTCTCATGATTTCCATTTTCAGATGAGAGCACGAGAGCTCAAATCACATGACTGGGTCATCAGGTTCACGTGGTCTGTGACAGAGAGCGTATTCACTTTTCTGTCCTGGTGGTGTGATGTCCGACCGTCGTATGGCCAAACTCTTTCCACTCCCGTTTCGGACGGGATGCCTGTTGGCTGAATTAGCATTTTGGACAGTCGTGTCACACTGGTTTGTACTGAGAGCCTCACCGACTTGTCTCACGGTTGCTGGTAAAATGCAGGGCACCTTAAAAGGGCCTTTTGGAACGTCAGAGCGGGGCTGCGCATTAAGTCTCTGCCGTTGTTCTAGCCTGGCCCAAACTTCCGACTCGTGCAGAATCCAAAATATGAACTGTCTCTCTCAGCTTTGTGCCATCTTCAAGTTCAAGAAAAGTACTCTACTATTTCATCTTCCAAGTGTGGGTAATTGCTAAAAAGGCTGAGCAGTAAGAAGTACGTAATACTGAATAATTGCTGATTTTCGTCTGGAATGAGATCTCTCCCGCCGACAGGCTCGGCCCGATGTTTCTGTGGCTGGTTCGGATGGAGGCTAAACGGGCATGTGAGCAATGGGGCTCACTCACAGAGGGCACATGTCTTCTCGCGTGACTTCTTGTCTCCTGTTTCCAACAGGAGCAACATTTTGACTGAGAGCCTCACTGTTTGCGATGAAAAGCCAAATGAATGGCCCGGTGTCAGTGGGAACTGTGGTTCTGTGAACCCCCCATATCGTTTATTTTGGATAGAGCTGGGAAAATTGTGGCCATCTCGTTAAACGTTAGATCCCCGCAATGAAAATAATGAGGTAGTCATGACGGCGACCAAGCATCACGGTCTGTGAACATCTGGCAATAAATACAGTGGACAGTACCTATTCCCTCAGGGACTTAATTTTCTTTTGCAGATTAGAAAATTGAAATTGTGTAACTCAGATACAAGACAAAGATTTGGCCAGAAATATCATTCGGGACGGAAGGGTCTTGGGCAGGAGCGGGGGTGGGCGGGTCTGAGAGTCGCCCCCTGGTGGGAACGATAGTGAGGTTTTCTGTACAGACAGGCTCCTGGTGCACAGCTTTGCTTTGGGTTTATTAAAAGAAAACATTAAGGGAGGATGATATTTTACTAGAACCAATTATTATAGCTTAAACAAGATTGAGAAGCATCAGGGTGCCATTCAATGTCTCCAGAAGACCCCTGCAGGACTGGGTTTAGCCCTGACCAGGGAGACATGTTTTCTGAGCCCAGTTTTGGGAAGGTCTGGGGAGGGGCCGGCCACAGCCTTTCCGTTCCAGCTGGCCGATCATTTCATCCCCCACGATGACCAGGGCACGGCTGTGGCTGGCCCTGACTGCCTGTCCTGTCTCCGAGACCTCTCCCCACCCTTACATCCTGTGGAAATGCCGCCGTTACTCAGGTATTTCATACAAGAAAATTTGCCCTCAAACTAATAAATGGGTTTCGAAGAAAATGAATGAAAGCGATTCTTTTCTAACCTGTCCTGGAAGTGGTGAGCTCTATGATCTGGGAAACGCTGTCTCCGTGTGAAGGAGAGGCACTCAGAGAGCAGACGGCTGGCACCTTTCTCTGCCCAGTTGCCCTCAGACAGCAGGGCGACAGCGGCTGTTCTCTGGCTCTCCCAGGCTGTGACCCGCCCCTCCTCTCCCAGGGCTCCTCCTCCTCGGGCCCCCTTCATCCCCACACTCCTTCCTGAGCTGCAAGAACAGGTTATCAAGGTGATAATAAGCGAGAAAATGTTCCAGCCTTGTTTTAAGCCTCAGCCACATTGCACTGCTTAAGAGAGGTTAAATGCTTGTGTGAACCTGAGCTCTCCCCCCGGGGGCCGTGCAGCCCTGAGCCAGGCTGATCCGGCCTCGCCTGCCCCTCTCCAGCAGCGACGTGGATGATCGACGGAGCCTCAGCCTCCCCAGCAGCTGCGGCGTCGCACTTGGAAATTCAATCCTCTCAAGGTAATTCCTCAGCTTACAAAAAAACTTCTACAGGCTGGAAAAAACCCTCCTGGCAATGAATTCTGAAGTTGGTGCTTCCCACGCCAAGTAGGATAATGGCAGGCTCACTGCCTTCCACAGACACCAGGCCTGGGATGGGCGGGGAGCACTATACCGTAGGAAGTCATTTGGGGCATCATTAGAAGATTTCTAGCTATTTCTAGAACACCACTCTCAATCTCCTTTCTCTTCTGAGGTCTTCTAGGTCCCAAATGGCTTAGGGGCTGTCCGGGCCACCTCTCTACAGCAAGTGACCTGGCTTCCTGTGCACATCAGAGGGCAAAACGGCTACTGTATTCCCTTGGGTGGAGCAGCTGTCGTTGCCTAGAGAGGCTCTGTGGTCCTAAGGTTGAAGACCAAACTCACTGTGAAAGGAGATGGGGAGTTACCGTTAATATGGTAACTCTGTCATGTTCAGCAAGCTGGTGGAGATGGACATCATCATTGGCCACAGCAGATGTGGTTTCAGGCTTGGAGGACTCTCTCTCGATGCAGGAAAGTTGCCCAGAGATTCTGCAATACCCCTTTGTCTTACTGCAATACCCCTTTGTCTTTAAGACTCTTCGGATCATTGTCCTCAAGCCATAGGAATTCCCATCCCCCCGCCAATTGCTCTGTTGGTAAGTGCGTCATCTGTACATGTCAAGGTTGCAGGTTCAATCCCAGGTTGGAGCACATACAAAGAATCAACCAATGAATATATAAATAAGTGGGAAAACAAATTGATGGCTCTCTCTCTCCCTGCTTCCTTCCTCTCTCTAAAAACATAACAACAAATGACATAAACAATTTTCCCATCCTTCTCTTCCTGTCCCCGAAAGCTGCTCCTGTCCCCCATGACAGGAAGTCCCTGGAGGTGGCCACAGGGACAGTCCTCTGCCTCCTCACCAGATGGACGGCTTTGTTGTGGGAGGATTTGAGCGTTCTTGTCTCCTAAAGCCGCAGCTCTGAGTTTCAGGGTGTTTTGCCAAGTGCAAAATCCAATAGTCATTGAACCCTTGATAATCTTTTATGCCCTGTAGAAGTATGTTTTTATTCATTCGTTACTTCAGCAGGTGAGAAATAAAGCTGTTCCACTCTAGGCATAAATTAGCATTTATAACAATGCAGTGAAAAAATGTAATTTAAATAGAACTGATTAGAATTTTGATAGGGCACCTAGGAACCTCCAAACAAACGCTGATCAGGTAATGAGTGGAACAAGTCATTTATTTTAGTGGTTCAGCTATCTGTTCGATGATTGGGTCACAGTTTCCCAAACATACACAGTGACTGTTCATTAATTATTCACTTCTGGCTCAGTAATTGTTCAATTTAACTACAAACGGTGAGCTTAGAGGCAATGCCACAGAAGACAGCAGAGGGAAGAAGTAACAACCTAGATAAAAGTATATTTCCTCTTTGTAATAACCCTCACTAATTCAAGGACTCTGAGAAAAGGGAGCTATTGTTAGACTTTGGCCTTGGTCTTGTCTTTGTGCAATGGACTAAATTGCTCACCATTTGTTAAGCAGGGACATTTAAGCTCCAGAGTGCCGAGCTTTGCAAATGAGGCCGGGCTTGTTGGCATGCAGCCTGCCTTCCTAGGTATAGCTTCACCTGTGGGTCAGTGTGTGCCGTGCTGTAAGTGGGGCAGACGTGCTTCCCAACGCTGTCAATTAAATCGCATGTTTTCCTTTAGCATCATCCTGGAAAATTTTCTGAGTCAGTCTGAAAGGCTTATCTGCATGATTTTTGTCCAGCAAATCCTGTTTCGGAGGTCTTTCTTTTATTAAGAAGATGAAAATGTTTCCCTGTTATTTCATGAGGTTGTCCAACTGATGCCCAGAAAATTCTTGATGTGGCTGCACCCTCAGTTTATCATGAGATTCAGCATTCTGCTCTGCTTCTTGATGAACTTTCTTGGTAGTGAAAATTAGTCTATCAGCCCTGTTGTCTTGATGTAATCCTGATTCAAGGATGTCCCTTTCTAGAATACAGAGTAGAAATTAAATTCCAAGAAAGGTGGTAAGTTAAACATACCCCCTCTGCCCCCCGCCCCACCCCAGGATAAACCATTGTTTTAAAGGGAGGGTCAATGCTTTACTCCTATCAGCGTTGCACTCCTTGTGGCGGATGCGTTCTGCATGTGCCAAATTTCTGGGCATGTGGCTCTGCAGAGTAAATCCTGCTTTGAACAGCACCTACTATTAGAGGCAGGCGAGAGGCATAGGCCATGTGCTCCCGGGCCCGGATTTGGGTGAATGGCACGTGTCTTTGTTTATGCTGCTGCCAGGAAAGAGAACACCTCCCACCCTCTGGGTAATGGCTGGGTCCAAAGCGAGCATCGAAGACTGTACCCAGAGGAGGCATCTGCATTGCTCATCATTATGGAATTAATAAAGCTGGAGACTGGGGAAGGCCCAAGTGCAGGCAGTGGAGTGACAAGTGTGTGCAGAGAATTTCCATCGTGCTGGGAAACCAGAGCCAGTATCTCTGGGGGAGAGTTTTTGTTCCCAAACTCACTGTACCAGCGGGGAAGAAAAGGTGAGTGTCTGGCATTGCTGGAGGAATGTGTAGCTGCCTGGCTCTATTTCTGCAAAATTCTACCATCATTCGAATACAGCTGTAAAGTGGTATTTCCTGTAACAGGCCTCAGGCCATTGTAGAGCTGCATAAAGTAAGGTAAAGGGAGGGGAAAAGAAGTGCCACACTCAAAATAATCCTGAGGCCCAGGAGGAATAAGAACCAGTTGTCCACCTCGAATTTTAAATGGCCTAGGCCTATGCATATCCCTGTGCCTCTTTTTATTTATTGATTTTTTGATTCTTATTTATTGATTTTATATATAGAGAAGAAGGGGTGGGGGTGGAGAGAGTGATAGAGAGAGAAACATCGATTTGTTGTCCCACTTATCTGTGCATTCACTGGTTGATTCTTGTCTGTGCCCTGACCCGGGATCGAACCTGCAACCTTGGGATGTCGGGATGAAGCTCTAACCAACTGAGCTGTCTGGACAGGGCCCTCACACCTTTGTGTGTGTTTTTTTCCTAGAGTAGGCTTTTTAGTTTTATTAATTTTGGGGGGTGACATTTGTTAATAAAATTATGTAGGTTTCAAGTGTACAATTCTATAATATATCATCAGTATATTGCATTGTGCGTTCACCACCCAAAGTCTCCTTCTGTCACATATATTCATGTGCCCTTTACTGCCCCAACCCCTGTTTCTCCCTCGTCCCCCCACCCCCGCCCCGGTAACCACCGTGCTCTTGTCCGCCTACACCTCTTTTTAAAAATGAAGTAAAAGGAATTAGATGTGCTCTTGGAGATGGCTTATACTCTCTACAGTGATGACTTCGGTTCTAATGAATTATGCTATTTAGAAATATGCTAAGGGAATTCACTGCCTTGAAATAAACAAATGGCAAATGGTTAAATATTGTTTGGGGTCATTTATTTTCTCTGGCTACGTTAACTCTTGAGCAATTAACTCGATTATTTCCCTAATGTGGACACTGACTTTCCTCATACTAAAACAATTAATTGGACAATTGTTCTAGGGTGAGCATTTCCTTTCTTTTTCCCTTCACCTCCCCTTCCGCACACGCCTGCCTCTCTCCATGAGAGCAATTTCGGTAGCATGATGCCTACGTAAAAATTGTAAGCCTTCAAAAAAGATAGCGAGGTGCTCTGGCCGTACATTTATTCTCAGCAGATCTCCACCTATCTCTGGATTTTTATGTCGTGCTTGCTTTCCAATCACTGACAGCCTGTTGTAATGTCTCCATTATTTTGGTGGGCACATTAGGGCTGATTGTTTCTCGCTGCAGCCTTCAGCGACCTCCACAGCTTACCTTATCATAATATTGGAAAGCAATTTCTCTGGACTGCTGTGAGCCAACGCCAGAAATCCGAAATGCTGCCACAGTCATTAAGCGATTTCCAATTAGTTAATTGCTTTCACAGGCTGCTTCTTTCTAAACTGCACCTTCAGTGACAGGCAGAACCATCCATTTTTGAATGAGGACAAATCCTGGGGACTTCAGGTTTTAAAATCCTAAAGCGGAGCTTACTTGGGAAGAAACATCATTCAACACACGTTCTATAGAACAGAAGCCATTGTTATTAGTATTACAGGAGTGAATTCCATTCCCCCCAATTGTCTAGGGTTTATTTTGCCCACTTTAGCTTGGAATCAAAGGAAGTTAGCCAGAGGGCCACAGAGCAGCACGGGACCTACACGGAGATCTACACGGACTCTGCTCCAGGGATGCTCCTGGGCCTCTGTGTGGGGTGCTCTGGGCCTGTAGGGCTGCACAGGAATGCTGTAGGCAACCTCCCTGGGAGGCGGGCACAGTCCTTAGCCTGGTCCTGTACGAAGCTGCTTTGTGGAAAGGGAACTGAATGTGGTTCTGTGCAGGGACTGGCAAAAGGAAGCGGGTGAAGGCAGGTGAGAGGCAGGCCCAGCGCCTCCCTAGCCAACAAGTGTGTTGTTAATGGGATGGGGGCAGAAACATGATTTTTGCCCAATAGTAGGATAAATATTTAGACAATAGGGTAAATATTTACCTAGTAGGGTAAATAGCGTTAATACCCAACAGTATATCAGTCATCTGTTTCCCTGGTAGAGAAAACTTGGCTTTAATAGTAGGAAGAATTTGTAAAGTGAATGCACATTTCCCCCCCAGTAGACAAGGATGCAATCAAGTAAGAAGCATCAGAGTAGACAGCTGAGAAGCATCGGCTCCGGAGACGGGCCGCCTGAGTGGGATCCTGACCTCCGCCTCTCAGAGGTGTGTCTTTGGACAAGTTTTCTGACCACTCTGCGCCTTGGTCTCCCAGGGAATGGGGGTGGGGGGAGCAGTTACACCATTCTCACAAGATAGTTATAAAAACAGATGGTTAAACGTCCTAAGTCCCTTAGAACCAGTGCTGATACATAGTTTGTTAAAGAAACCAAATTTTATGTTGCTCTATGCCATGTTTTGAAAGATTCTCCTTTTGTTCTCTCTGTTGAAAAAAGCCGCCTCACCTTCTGGTCAGTTGATTACCTACGAGGGTCGATATTCCAAGGAGGGCAGCGGGTGAGGTGCCAGCAGCCCACTCAGTCAGTCAGTCCATCTGTCAGTCACCCACACTCCCACCATCAGGTCTTTAAGAACATTTCTTTCCCCCAGACTCACTCAGCCTGGTCTTTTTGCTGTTTAAAGGTCCAGGTGGATATTGGAGACGTGGAGAAGTAGATTAAATTAGAAAGGTAAAGGAGGCAGTGGTTGGAATACTGGGTCAGAAAGAAGCAGAGAACTTCAGTGTGTATGGTGTGTATGAGTGTGTGTGGGTTTGTGTGTGTGAGTGAGAGAGATGGAGGGAGGGAGGGAGTGACGCAGAGACAAAGGAAGAGGGAGGCCGGTCAGGGAGCGACAGCAACTCTTCAGTGTGAGTGCAGACAGTGCAGTGGGAAGTCGGCATGTCGCCGAGGGAAATCGGAGACCAGAGACCAACAATGGAGGCGTGGAGGGCAGCCGAGGACAGACAGACAGACACCCCTGCCTGGCTCCGGTGCTTCCCGTCCCCTTCAGAAGCAGTCGGGGCATCATTCCCTCGGCCTGTAGCCCTTTAGTAATGACTTTATGGATTGAAATGGAAAACCAAGTTAGATGTGTTTACAGAGCAGCACCCACACGGAATTGGTAACAAGCGGCCAAGGCCGGGCTCTCTGCCGTCCGGAGCCCTGGGCTTGCTGTTGCAGATGGTCCTGGTGTTTAGGATGAGGGTCAGGATGCTCCCCTTCTTCTGGGCCGTTTTCCCTGCCCGAGGACCGTGCCTGCCAGCGCTCTGCTGGTGGGCGAGGGGAATGCATCTGCAGCCACACATATCCCGGCCTTGACAGAGGTCCTGTCAGAAATTCGTCTCCTTTCTGGGTGTTTTTAATAAAAAAAAAACTGATTTTTAAATCTTAGGCAGCACATCCATTTTAGTTGTAGCCATGGCAAAGTATGCAATCTCATAGTTATCTGAGATTTTCAAGATCGTGTGCTTTGAATGTGAAATGGTTTTAGGGGTGATGAGTGAGTTCCCCTGCCCCTCCCATCAGCAACCCCACCATTTCCTAGTCGTTTCCTAGACTCTTTCACTCCGGTTTTAGGGAGTAGAACGCAGAATTTTCTACTCACAGGTGTTTTAGGGCAGGAACTGGTCTTTCGAGTCGTTCATCAGTAGGAAGGAAGGAGGTTCGCAGGGAGTGCTGTTTGGGTCTACCTAAAGAGAGCCGTGTGTTTTTCCTGAAAGGAAGTTTATTGGTAGATTTATTTCTACGGTTCACAAAGACAGTTACAAGTCAATAACCACTAAACAAAAATCAGGCAGATGACCTTTCTTTGCCCTCCAGGAGCATAGGATCCCTTGAAACAAGATGAACATCACGCAGCTTTACCTTTTAATATTCTTTTGTCTTCTATTTATGGGAAATAGAATCTCAAGAATCCCTGCCCAGGGAGTCTAAAGAGGTGTGGGCTATTCCACACTTAGGTTCATGTACAAGCCAACGTAAAGATGGTATTGGAGCTGTTATTCCAGCGCAGACAATGCCTGTGAAATGGCTCCTTCGTACAGAAGAGTTAAGTGCCAGAGCAACACCAGAGCTGAAGACAGCCTGGCTGCTGGTGATGGTCCACAGGCGATGTGTCCCCTGAGGGTGAGGAGCAGGTGGCAGGGACACGACTTTGCCATCTGTTGACCACAGGATTTAAAGCCACGATTCAATGACATGGGATCCCACGCTAATATTCCTTGTCGAGTGGCTTTTCCATTCCAGAAGGCGGCAGGATTCTGCTGTCGCGTCAACGTAGGTCTAAAAGCCTGATTAAAGGTGTTGTGGTGTACATGGACTATTTTAATCTCTGCATATTATTTATATTGAGAGATGAGCCTCTGGGGGGACTGGAGATGCATTACACCTGCACACTGAACAGGGGATCTTTTACTTCCAGAGAGGCTGCGTGTGGCTGTTTGGGCTCTGGTGGCCCTGGGTAAGCTCCTGGCTTCTCCCTGACCTGCAGTAAACCCGCTCTCTGGCTCAAGATGCATTAGACATAAACAAAATGCACTTGTTTGAATCGATACCGGGCATTAAGCAGCCCCTGGGCTTTATGTCAGGTCTCTGATCGGAGTGGTTATCCTCACTTGTGCTGAGGTCTGGAAAACAGGAAATTTACAGCTGAAAGGGCTAGAGGTGTAACCCTGGATGCACTTAGTCTTGTACAGGTTGCCTGGCATCTGGGCCTTTAGGAAGCTCCTAGCTAGTAGGAGGGAAGGTGATGCCTTCTGTTGGGGTCACATCCCTCCCCACAGTGCTGTCTGTTACCCTGGCTCCCTCGCCTGGAAGGCCCGTCTTGCTATTCTGGGTGTCCAAACTCCACTCATTCTGCAAGAGCCAGCTAAAATGTCCCATTGGTTTTCAATGGTGCATTTCTTCCCTAAATTTTAGCCCCCCTCACCCCCTTGATAAAATACCCAGAAAGCATAGTATCCTAGAAAGAGTGTGGGTTTTGGACTAGGTAAGTCTGGGTTATGTTCCTGTTGTTACATTTAGTAGGTATGTTTACCTGGTAGAGCTTTTCTTTGAACCTGACTTTTTCTTAATATAAAAAGAAATAGTGCCCCTTACCTTAGGGCAGGGGTGTCAAACTCATTGTCACCAGGGGCCACATTAGCCTCATGGGTTGCCTTCAAAGGGCTGAATGTAATTTTAGGACAGTGTAACTGTAGCTACTCCTTAACTAGGGACAAGGAGCTTGGCACTGCCACCAGGTAGAGACAAGGTACCAGCCGGATAAAACAAGGTTGAGGGCCAGATTTGGGCTGCAGGCATTGTGTTTGTACCTGTGCCTTAGGGGCTTTAGGAGGATTAAATGATGTCCTCGAGTATGGGGCCCATCAGAGAACACTCAGGAGGCGGTGGTCCTTCATCCTTCACGGTGCATTCCGCTAACCGTAATTCTCACCTTTCACGGGTCATAGTTCTGTTGGGGAATCTGCTGAAAGCTCTGGTCTCTCCTCCCAGGGGGGGGAAAATACATGTAAAAATTTTCATGCAATCTCAGGAACTTCAGGGACCCCTAAGTCCCAACAAGGACTTCCTTAGGGGTGACTGATCCCTAGGATAGACCCCTTGCCCCCTCGACCCAGCAACTTTGCAAGATACATGCAAGGCACCTGAAAAGGAACCTGTCACTCAGGAGGGAGCTGACCAAATTCTGATTAGTCTTTCTTCTTCCTCCATTACAGTCAGAATGTACCCCGTACCTGGGCGGAATCTAGCTATAATTTTTTCTTATATTTGGTTTTGAGAAGCTGTCATGTACAAGTTGCAGAAATACCTTGGAGCGGAAAGTCTAGTCCCTGACTGACATGTCTTCCAGCTGGCCTGTCAAACCTGGTTGGAATAAATTTGGCCTTTTCAAAAAATCTTCCCTTTCTTGTCTGACTCTGCCCTGCAGCCCTGTGTGTGCTGCTGCCCAACCAGGTGACGAGTTTTGGTGATGTCTCTGTCTTCGCTCTTGTATGGAATTTACAGCAATTTTCCTTAAGATGGTCCCCGTGTCTGCTTTATGGTACGCCGCCCTGCTTCCCTGTGATACCTGCTCTGTGGATGGTGTGGCTGGAGCTCTGCCAGAACCGAATGTCACCCTCGGCAGATGCCTGCTGGGTCCAGGCACTGCCTATCCCCGCCCCGCCCCTTCTTGGATCTACTGGGGCAGGGTCCCCTTGCACTGTATTTAAAAGCACAAAAGGATGTGAAGTCTGGCTGAGATCCAGTTCATCTGAATGACAGTGACAGTGAACCTGGGTAATTCAGGCCACGCTGTTTTTATAGCCCGTGCTACCTGGGTGGGTTTGCCTGCTTGTGAAGAGCAAGGCAATGAGCTGGATTATTGCCATATTTCTCTTTCAGTCCATGCTGTGTAGCCTGGGCCTCTGGACACAAAAGTTGCCTCCACAACAAAGTCATTTCTCAAAAACAGTTATGCCCCCGGGGGTGGATATCTTTGTCAGCGTGTGCCAAAGTATGACTAATCCATTTCGCTCGAAAGTACCTCTTTCTCATTTGACTTTCACTTGGTATTTTCCATGAACAGCAACAAGGACAAAAAATCTCTGAAAACAAACAGGCTAACAAAAGGAACAAAAAACTAAACCTAAATCCCCCCTGCCTGCCTCCCCAAACCACCTCCCACTGATATGCCCGTGGCGACTCTGCGGTGCACATTGACCCTCTGCACCTGGCAGTGGAAGGAGACTGTGCACCACTCTCCCTCGAACGTCACGGGGCATTCAGGTCGCCTGGACCTCTGCTGCAAGTGCAGATTCTGCCTGGGTAGGTCGGGGTGGGACTGAGCTTCTGCCTGTCTGCCGAGCTCCTGGGTGACCCCTTGCTGCTCATCCTGGGCACAGGGTGGAGAAGAAAGACTGGAACCTTCTCCTGCAAGGTACCTGCACCCCGCGGCCAGGCCCACCCACCCCCTGGAACCTACGGGGCCCTTCAGCCCTCTGCGTGGCCTGCTGCTCTTCATCACAGCCAGATCCCGTTGTCTCACAGCAAATGCAAGGTAGAAAGGCCGAGTCTTGAGAGAGAGCAGACTTCTCATGAAATCAAGGCAGAATCCTGTCAATAAATATGTTACCCACAAGAAACCTCCCTGCCTGCCAGTCCTCATGGGCTTCTCACTAGTTATTTAAAGTTCTAAGCAGAAAATTGTTCATCACTTAAAATTTAGAACAGCTGAGAAAAGTGCAATGAATGTAAATTTTCAGAGTTTTGAGTGCACGAGGCAGCTGAGAACGAATTTTTAGAGCTTGAATTCAAGACAATTCCACTCCTATTACATACCATTCTTCTGCTGTTGTTGTTGTTTTGTTTTCTGTCTTTTACAAAACCACCTGTTTTGTTCCTTTTTTTCCTGGAACAAAATGGGCATATATTAACAAATTAATTATGTGAACATTTGTTCTTTCAACACTGAGTGTCTACTATGTAGAAAAACAGCGTGGAAGTGACTTCGCTCCAGTTAATGAAACAAGCCATTGTTCTCTGTGAGCTTCCATTTTCACGTCTGGATAACCCAGGGCCGGGCCGGATGATCCCGAGTTCTCTGGCGATGTGTCATTCGAAGCCCCGGGAGATGCCGAAGCAGTAACCATTCTGCCTGTTCGTGGCTCCTTCCTGCGCAACACAATTTTCCTTGCTTTATTTCTTCGATGGCAGCATGGAAAAGGTATGCGTCGTTCTGTGTGTTTTATGGTCAGAGGTCACAGGGTGATAAGTGAGGAAAAGAATGTTTTCAGTAGTGACGTTGCTATTTTTCCCTCTTTTTGAAGGGAAGTATGTTCCTATTTAAGAAAAATCCTGCATACAATTCCTATATATCACAGCCAGAAGTGTGAGGGGGTCTCAGGTGCAACTGTGGGCTTTCCCTTTGCCCGCCCTGGGGCAAGTGTGGAGAAGCCCTGGGTCTCTGGGGAAGATGGTGGAAAACCATTGCTCCGAAGGAAGTTCTCCATGTCCAAATTCCGAATCACTCTTTGCTGTTTTTGTGTAAATGAAGCTGATGGTGGGGAATCTAATTTAGGAAATGTGTTTAAAGGTGTGCTAGCCTGAGTAGGTCTGGGTAAGGAAACATGGGGATATGGAGAGGCCGTTTCCTTCTGAGGATGGTGAGGGAGACAGGCAGGGCCTGACAGAGGGTGGTGAGGGAGACAGGTAAGGCCTGGCAGAGGATGGCGAGAGAGGTAGGTAAGGCCTGGAGAGGGTGGTGAGGGAGACAGGTGGGGCCTGGCAGTGGTGTGGACAGCTGGCCAGATGAAGTTGTGACACTTCATGGCTCTTCCTGTTTGAGGAATGGTTGCATGTTTTGTGATGGAGAGGCTTGCCTTGAAACAAGATTGAAGACTGAGGGGTGGGCAGGCAGAGAGAGAATGAGAGAGAGAGAGAGGGGAAGGGATGCAGCCAGACTTCCCTCCCTGGGTCTGGTGGGCAGGAAATGGAGCCGAGCCAGCTGCTGGGAGCCTGTGATGGACGGCGTGGAGGGGCCTCTCCTGTCCTTGCGGTTTGTCTGTTCACATGGAGTTTGTGTGGAAGTCCCAGTCTGCAAACCACAGGGGCTGAGTTGGGACTCTAAATCAAGTTTTTCTGACTTCACTGCCTTTGGTGTCTGCAAAATGCTTAAGCGCTGAGAGAAAAGGGAGCTCTGCTTTTACTGAGGTCAGTGGAGCATGCACTCTCCTATGGCCTTTGGGCAAATGGCTTTATACTTCCTGTGTGAAGGGGGACCTCCCCAAACCAGAATGTATTTATAAAAAATTGTGTATTTATTCTTACATGATTAAACCTCAGTCATCTTCAGAGTACTCTCCAGTTCATGCAGTATCCCTATTGAGACTTTTTTTCCACTGCTCAGAATAGTTTTTAAACTCATCCATTTTGATGACTTTTAATGCTTCTGCCATTTTTTGTTTCACCTCTTCCACATCGGCAAAATGTTTCCCTTTGAGGACTTTTTTTTCAGCTGGGGAAACAAAAAAGTGTTGCTGGGTTGTGACTGGGTGAATGGGAAGGGTGGGGCACGAGGTCATGCTGTTTTGGGTCAAACACTGCTGACCACTCTGTGAGGCGTGGGCAGGTGCACTCATAAATCACCTATCGTGAAATGGTGGGTCAGTACCATTTTGAAGACTGAAAGAGTCTTCAAAAAAAATGCACTGAAGCTGAACGCAGCCTCTCACAACAATGCCAGCTTATACCCTGATACAGATGGGTTCCTCGAACACTCACCTAGCAGGGGAAGCCCATACTACAAGAGGCCCACCATCCAGAAAGTACTGTATTTTGCCATGTATGAGGCACACTTTTTTTGCCCAAATTTTTGAGGGAAAAATAAGGATGCACATTACACATGGATAGTACTAATTGTTTCATACGTGGGAATTGGTACTAAAATGTGGGTGCACATTATATGGCAAAATATGGTAATTCCATTTTTGGGTCCCCCCTTGTACATAGTTTAAAAAGTATATATATTTTTCTTCTCTCACAAGATGACTCAAAGTGAAGTGTTCCTTCCTGTTGTGAAGGCTGCTGTCTAGTTGAGTTGCTTCTCTAGCAAGAACAGTCGGCGTCATTAATTTCTTCCCTGTACCGTGTGGGCTGTGCAACGTGAAACCGACTTGATTGATCACATCCCCACTTCCAGAGGGAGCCTTCGGAGGCAGGTGGGTGAGTGGGTGGGCGAGACACTTTGAGAGCTAATGCGTTTGCGTAGTTATCAGCCGCATCGCCCTTCAGTAGATGGATGACATTTTGGATCAGCTTGTGTGTGGGGGTGGAGGCTGGGGTAAAAATCGGGCTGGAAAGAGCGAGAGAGCGAGGTGGGGAGGAACAGAAGGGAGACAGTGACTCTGCCTCAGCTACCTCACAGCCCCAATGGCGAGACACGCTGTGGGCGTTCACTTGAAGTGGGACCGGGCCAGAGGGCTGCGCACCTGGGAAGAAAGTGGGAAGGAAGAGGGATCGGAAATCATGCAACAACACAAGGAAGGGCTCAAAGACCAGGCCCGTTTATGGCAAAGGAGAAATTCTACTTTCGTGTGTGTCCTGTTTTTTTGTCTTCGCTTCTTGACAGGCTGTTGAAGGGAGGGGTGAGGGTTACGCTGTGTGGTTTCCAAGGGAGAACAGGCTCTCCTCAGCCTGCACTGGAGGGTGACATGTTTCAACAAAAGGGGCAGCTTCTCGTGGGAAGTGAATTTCTCCTCACATCACCACTCAAACAGATGCTTTCAGGAAAGTGCTTGGTCTGGGGCGGATTTGGCTTGGACGACCTCCAGGGACCTGTAGAAGGCCGTCAGACAAAGATTCCCTCGTGTTTCCTAAATGTCCTTCCCGTCTTCAGTGACAACTCACAAACAATTTTGGCCTTGCTGAAAGTAGGTATTCTGCTTTGGACAGAATCCAGTTTCCTGTGGAAGCAGAGTCATATGGAATTGTTTTCTGTTTCCTTTAAGAAATAAGATTTAAGAAATGCAGTTTCTGTGTAGTTGCGGTGCAGAAGAAAGAACGGAACCTGGAGTGGGATCCTAGCTCAAACATATTCTTGCTATGGGTTTGGGCAATGCCTAAGCTTTTTAATTAATAAAATGGAGCTAATGATAGTACCTCTACAGGGTTGTTACAAGCATTAAATGTCCAGAACTTTTTCTGGACTGTTTCTGTCCAGAAAAAGTCCAGCCATTGTTAATATAATGAGAATGGTTTGTGCGATGTAGATGTGACCTGGCAGCCAAGGAGAGTGCACTGGAATGCACACACATGAACAATGGCGACTTCACTGTAGTAGATGCCATTGAGTGAGCATGTGTACTGTGTGGCCGTCACATTCAAAATGACTGAGTGCGTAGAGCAATGAATCTGCATCAAATTGTGTGTTAATCTTGAACATTCCTCTATGGAAACTATTCAGATGACTCGGAAAGCTTTTGGGGATGATGTAATGAGTGTAGTGCAAATAGAAATGTGGCACAAATGCTTCAAAGATGGTGGAGAATCTGTGGAAAGTGATCCATGTTCTGGAAGGCCTGCAACAAGCAGAACACCTAGAATGTTGAACGTGTGTGGGCTGCAATCAACAAAGATTGGTGACTGACCGTGTCAGAACTAGAAGCTGATCTGGGGATTCCAAAAACTACTGTGTCTGAGATTTTAACACAGGATCTTGGCATGAAACATGTCCTGACAAAATTCGTTCCGTGGCTGTTGCTATCAGAGCAGAAGGAACATCATGCTGCAGTTGCTAATGACTTGATTCAGGCCACTACCATAGATTTCCTCAAGAAGGTCAGAACTTTGAAGGGGACTGAGGCGTCCTTGTCCCATGCACAATGTTTCTTGCATCTTGTACCTTCTTCAGTAAATGTCTCTATTTTTTATGGTACCTGGCAGGAAACATTCTGAACAGACCGTGGCGTATGTGCAGTGCCCGACACAGGGTCTGGTATACAGTAGTCACTCAATAAATGGAAGGTATTTCCTTGACAGTTTAGAAATAGAGTCGTCAGACTACACAAAAAAGGCAGTGATAGCCAATATCCTCGATGAAGATAAACACACAAATTATCAATAAAACAGTAGCCAACCAAATCCAGCAGCACATTGAAAGGGTTATATGGGGTGCATCACGGTCATGTGGGCTTTACCCCTGGTACATACACGGATGGCTCATTATATGCAAATCAGTGAATGCGATTCGTTATATCCATGGGATGAAAGATCGCAGTTACGTGCTCCTCCTTCACTGCCCATCACTTAGGTGAACGCAGGCCACAGGTCCAGGACCCAGGAGGGACGGGTGAACAGGCACGATGTGGCAGAGTACTGATGCGAGGCTGTGGGTGGCTCGGACTAGAATGGGGGTCTTCTCTCGAGGTCATTTGCCTCAGAGCGGCGTGTGTGTGTGCGTGCGCTCCTGTGTGTTCCCTCTGCTTCTCCTTGGCTTAAGTCGTCTAGTGCACCCTTTTCTCCAGTTCGGTGTTTCTCTGACTCCAGTGTGTGTAGAATCTCCTGGGGATCTTGCTAAAATGCAGACACCGATTCAATACCCCCAGGGAGGGGGCGGGGCCGAAGCTGCCCATCTGCTCTTGGAGCCGCGGGAGGGGGGAGTGGGGGGGTCCCCACCAGTGCTGCCTGTAGAGCCTCGGGAGCCATTTTTAGTTTGTCAGTGACTTTGGAGCTCTGCCCGCCTCTCCGTTTCTGCCAGGATCCCGGGAGACGACGGTTTCCTTACCCTCTTTTGCTAAGGCCCGTTATTTGTGAGTGCTATGTATCTCTTTTTCTCGGAAGGTGAGTTCTGCCTACACTCTGTGAAGTCCATATCTGGGCTTCTTAGGGCGATGCATTTTCTTCTCGGAGGTGCTTACAGCGCTGCTGCTGAAGGCCTAAGTGCAAACCTGTTTCAGGAGAGAAATTCATCGTGTCAGAGGGAGCCGAGCTGCTTACAAGGCAGACAACGTTCTGCAGCTTGCTGAGCAGAGCAGGTGGGGAGAGGCGTGAGCATGCAGACTCCCCTAGTTTTCATTCTTTGAGTGAAGTCTCTCTTCTGAATTACATGAGCCATGTGAAGCCGGAAAGGGAGCAATGATTCTGGAGACAAAAACAGAGTTCTTATCTTTTCATGTGGAAGAGAATGCCTCAGGATAGTATTTTTTGCGATTTATGGGGTGCGTGGCAGTACGACCTGTGTCCCCACAGCACTCAGAGAGCCCTGGCCCTCAGCTGTTGATGAGCCCTGGGGCTCCCCGGGGACAGTTTCCCACTGTAGAGCAGTGGTGGCGCCACACGATTCTGACCTCAGAAATCATACTGAAGGAGCTTCTAGGAAACGTGGTTTTTATTTTCAGTTCTGCCGCTGACTTATTCTTTGTCCAAATTCCTGAAATCTTCTGACCTGTTAGTTAGGTTAATTACACCTGCTGTCCATATTTGCTTGTGAAATATCCTGAGATGTTTATTAGGTAAATTAGTCTCAAATATTTGTGAAAGCTCGCTTTTCCTTCTGAAGGCAGATCAGCCTCCACGGACAAGATCAAACTATGTAACTGGACAAAAGCAACCAACCAAACAAAACAGAGCAGACAACCAGAGCATCCCTTGTAAGAAAGGGGTGGCAGAGGAGGCAAATTTTCTTTCTCCCTTCCTTCCTTTCCTTTTTTTTCGGAATTAAAAAAAATTATTTTGAAATAATTTCAGATTTATAGAAAAGTTGCAAGGATAGTGTAAAGAATTCCTGTACAAAACTCCACCTGGGTGGCCCAAGTGTGAACATTTTGGCACACTTGCCCTCCTGTATCTATCTGTATCTGCGTATCATATCTGTCATTTCTTACCCAATTGAGAGTGAGGACAGGACGAGTTAGATGCCCCTTGATGCTTAAATACTGCAGTGAGTATTCTAAGGATGTTTTCTTATATATCATCTACAGCACAGCTATCAAAATCAAGAAACTACATTAACCATAGTATTGAATCCATGGATTTTATTCAGATTTTGTCTACTGTCCTCCATAGCAAGACAAAAACAATTTTTGTCTGTGCTCCAGATCCAGACCAGACTCATGTGTTGGATACAGTTGTCCTGTTTCTTGTCTGCTTATTGTAGAACGTCGACTCAGTCTCCCTGTCTTCCACAGAGAAGGTCGATGCTGGACCTGGAGAGATTTCGCCCAGGTTGGCTAGACAGATGTTACTGTACAAGCAACCATAGAAGGCAGCTGGGAACTCCCAAGTCTGAATTCTGAAGCTGCAGTTGGTTCTTGTATAAAAATAAGATGGAATTATGATGCAAATTAAAACAATACAGAAATCAACCAAGTCGAAGTCAAAGTCTGCCCTCCAGTTTCACTGTCACTGGAGAGTAAACACCGTTAAAGATGTGTGTGTATTGTTTCAGATCTTTTTCTGTGGTCATAAAATGGGTACGTTTATAACTTGAGCGTGATTTAACAAAAATGACATCATACTATGCACACTGTTCTGTAACTCTCTTTTTTTAGAGAAAGAATTCGTGTGCTGTCAGCCCCTTCCCCTGTCAGTCATTCAGACCTGCGAGGGTGGACTTTGGCATCCCTGCTGGGGAAACCTCATCTGAGCTCACAGGCTTCCATCCTGGTTTTGGTGGCGGCTTTGATTTACCGACATGCTTAGAAGTGGCCTTGTGCACTGGGAGAGAATGTCTGGTCCACAGCTCCTAGTTCAAGTGCACAAAGACAGTTTGGGGATGACACTCCTTTGGATTCTTGACCTTTCTGCCTTTGGGGCCCTTTGTGGAGAACTTCATCAGGGGGCAGCAGCCTGGGAAGGCTTGATTACAACTTGGACCACGCAGCCTTATAGTATACATTACGCATACAATGTTGACATTTCAGAGGTTGAAATGAAATATGAAACAATGTTTACAATGACACTTTCGATACATTAAAATCTTTCTCTTTCCCACCACCATGAGGATAGGCTGTGGTAGATATTTATACATCTCAATACTCCGCACGCATGCACACGTTTTATAAAAGCTTTGTCGCGATCACATATCTGGTCCCTATCCCCTCGGGTGTCGGCTTCTAACTGTTCAGAAGTTCCTTTGTCTGTACCCAGATTAGAAGCACAGCTGCTCACTGGTCTTAGACACACTTGCCTGATCCTGGAGTGACATGAGGGGGTTTCTTGCAACTGTTTTGCTGAGATCCTTAAGAAAATTGGTCTTGAAGATTGGTTTAGGCTGATTTCCCTTTGGTTCTTGAGTGGATTTTCTCTGGGCCTTTCCGATCTTTAACTTTATTCATTCTTTGCTCATCCTGACCTTGTGGTGCCTGTAAGCCCAAGAGGACAACTAGATAGTGATGATCTGAAGTGATTCATGAGCGGGAAGGTTTTCCCATTTTGCCTCTCTCCCTGAGGCCTGTAGCCTGAAAGCACTTTGGAACAGCACCTCTGTTCCTGTAACTGCCTCCTTGCACTTGTTGGGCGAAACCAGAGCAGTGATTGAGTCCCCAACACCCTTATGGCTCTGCAGAGTAATAGCATTTGTCACATTTCTTGTTCAAGCCCTTTAGAGAATGACATTTCACAGAGTAATGTTGCTTCACGGATTTTTCCCTCGTGACTTTTCAGTTTCAGGGTAGAATTCTCCCTTATGGCCTCACCTTTCCCCCACTTTTGTGTACTTGTGAGAAGTCGCACAAATAAGGCTCCCCTCGGCACGGCAAATGGAGTCGGGCCGTGCTCCCCAGCGCCCTTCCCCTCCCCGTTCCCGATCCTGTCTTCCTCTTGTGTCTCGAGCAGGCCCTCGCCGCCTCACCTCGGGCTGCCCTTTCCACTCTACGAAGCGAGCAGCTAATGGCACACAGCTCTCAAAATTCCTGGGTGACCTGCATTTTGATCTTTTGTATTATGCCTTAAGAAATGTCTCTGTAATTGAAATCCAGAGTCACAGAGTTTTGTGATCTTGTCATTTAGCATTTTACTTCTGTTTGGTTTATTTAGACTGTGCCTCTAAACCCCAGGGCGGTCAAAGTCTGCCTGAGGGGCCCGAAGGATGGCAGCCAAGGATGTTGTCATTCACTCAGAGGTGAGAAGTTACAGAGAGTGCCCGCACTTGTTTGGGGGTCAGAGGAGGAGGCAGAGGCAGACACGCTTTAGTAGGGAGCGGCCAGGAGCGGTGAGACATCCCTGCCACGATTTATACTGCGTGCCACATTGTGTTTATTTATGGGGGCATGGCTCTGTCCCCCCCCCACTACAGTAATTTATTAGTGAGTTCATCCAGATTCAGCAGTGCACTGAGGACCCCCACTGCTAATTCCTCCCTATTTCCTAGATTTCTTTTACCTTAACTCATAAGGCTTCAGCGTTGCGACTTCCTTTATTATGCCCCTGTATTTCATTGCAAGTCCAACTCTTTCAGATCCTTAGCGCACGCACTCTTTCCCCAGCCCTTTGTCCTCCCTTCCCAGATTGCATTCCTCAGTGTTGACATTTCAGTCCTCTGATTTCTCCCAACAGGTTCCCTGGTGCCAACCAGATCACAGTTCCTTTCTGGTAGCATCGCATAAAGACCTTCCTGGTTGTTTCCCTGGGCTCCCAGTATTTGTGGATCAGCACCTGAGAGACTCACTGATGATCGGTCTCCTCTTTCAGGTGTCTGTTTGCTTAGATCCAAACCACAGGTGGTCACTTAGGAGGCCTGAGGATATGGGGAATGTATGAAGTGTGAGCTTTGTTCGGCTTGGTGGGGAGAGCTGGAATGTGCCATCGCAGGCCTCCTCACGGAAGGGCCATTCCTGCAATTGCTTTAAACAGGAGGATCTGCCTGTAAGCATCGCTGGCCTTTGTAAATCAAATACCATCCACTTTATCCCCGCCCCCGCCCCCACACCATCCCCTTCCCGAGCTTCTAGATGGGGAGAGTTGGGTTACCAATTTTCAAAGTAAGAAATTCGTATTAATTTTGGTTGGAAGAGAGTAGAATACTCCTTTTCTTGTGCCTCTTTCTTTTTGTCACTACTGTATGTGTGTGGTCTTGGCCACACACATACACATAGACATACATAGGAATAGTAGAGAGACATAGGAGAGAGAAAGAAAAATTTTCCCTTTTGTGAATTCTCACGATGCTGGCATTAAAATACTGAATGCAGCCTTATCACAAGACCTTCAGTTGTTCTGATCTGCATTGGTGACAACTATTTTTCATGTCAGACAAGAGAAATAGATGCCTAGAATTTTTTTTTCTGGTCCTTTTAACTTTCTTTAAACAGTTCCTATGATTCCACATGGAGGGAGGTTTTGTGGCTTGTGTATGATGTATTAGAAATTAGGAATAATAGCCTGGTCCTTACACGGAGTATAATCTAGGAATTTATCCACTGTTTAGAATTGTGTTGCCGTGAAGGACACTCATGATGCCCCACTCGGTTGCTTTACTCGGTAAAGCACGTGGGGCTGTGGCCTTTCCGGGCCGATCTGGTTGGGGTCTGTGCCGCTGATCTCGACCCATCTTGGGACGGTGGATAAAAGACTTTCCAACTGTGGGTCAGGGATGCCAGCCAGAAGCCCAGTGTCCCCCACGTCCCCACACACTGCTGAGGATGTGCTGACCGGGAGGCAGCATGGTGTCTGCTTTCCCACTGTTCCCTCATCTGTAAAGTGGGGCGTTCAATGAGTCTCCCAGTGAGTCCTATTTAAAACTGAGCTGGAAGGATTTGTGTAGCGATGGGGTAGAATTTCTTGACTCTGAGGATGTCAAATTGCTTCAACAGTTGAATAATCACATTCTCAACAGACCTTGAAAAATATTTTAATGTCGGTCCACACTGGAAGGCAGAGGAGAGAACACTGATTTCTGGTCTCTCCATTCATTCCCGCATAGGGGAGATGCAGCAGACAACATCGGTTTGTTAATTTCTGATAACTATACAGGGACTTCAGCCTAATGGTGCTGTTGTATTGGTTAAGAAGTGGTCCTAGAGTCCTGTGAAGGGAGTCCAAACTGACAGATAAGATGACTGAGTGAACAATAGCAGAGCAGCGACCAAAAATGTCATGAGAACAAAGCACGAGAAAAGGAAATCGTAACAAAGAATATATCATATGTTTAAGATCAGAGGTAAATAATACAAAATCAAATTAATTTACATAGAAAATTCATCTTTGAAAAGGAGCAAAAATTACAAAAAAGAATAGGTAGAAACCTTATCTTTGAATAAGAGACTCCATGGAGACAGATTTGAGAACACAAAGGAAAAAAAAATAGCATTAATGGACTTACAAGTCACTGACCCTGGTCAGGATGAAGTCACTGGGGTCAGTGACTTGTACGTCCATAAGGTCTGCATTACTCCCCTGGCACCGGGCTTAGAAATAATCCACATTTTCCTTGATACTACCAACAAGTAGAGTGCAGTAGAAGAAATCACATTTCTCACCGAACTCCAGAATTTAGTGTCATTTTTGTAGACTCAACTAATCCTTACCAACTGAATTTTGGAGTAATGTAGAGCATTTAGTTACCCTGCTGTAATAGTCTGTACCCTCGGTAATGAGGACTGTGCGGCAGTTACAGAAGACGAGATTTGAAAACATAACAGACACTTATGTGTTGAGCTGCAGATTCCCCTCACAATGGCTTTGAACAGATTTTTTCCTTTTTCTTTTTAAAGCCGAGAGAGAAGGAGACTGATTCACCATTTATATAAGGAGCATCATTCATCTGCGCCGATTCAAAGGATCCAGCACGGGTGGCAGCTCTTTCTACCCCAGGTAAATGCTTCCTTTGTGCCCTCCAGACAGGAGTTGCTGACGCCCGCTGGGAAATGCTGAAGCCAGCCAGCCTCTGGGGCGTGTTTTCATCCAGGAGGTGGCTGGAGATGGATTAATGGCAAATCACCATAAATTATTTATTGGATAATAAATGGGATAATTGTTCTTATTTATCATCAGCATAACTTGCCTTGTTCTCCTGTCACGCTTTCCATCAAACCCTCCCCAAAGATTTGCTGGCTAGAATATACAGCCAAGAGGTCATTCCAACAATTTTCCCTCACAATGACACACCGATCATCTCCTAATTGAGAAATGTAAACGAGGGGCTCTGTGAGGAGTCGGAGTGACCCTTGCGTTTCTAGAACAATGCGGAGAGTCACTCTATACCTCATTCATTCTACCATGGGGAACACTACCGTTCTCCGTGATCGTGATGGTCTCCCAAATTAATTGGAAATAACTTGTTTTCCATGGAGAAGGAAAAAAGAAACCCCACGTGCCCAAATTTGCTAAAAAAGTAGAGATGTAAAATACCACTCACCATCTACTGTCCCGCTGGCAGCTAATCCATCGAAGCTTAATTGTAATTACCCACCAGGTCTGAGGCCAGAGAGGAATACTGATTACCGCTACGTGCCTTTCCGTGGGCGAGGCTGTGTATTGAGCCTGTTGCAAAGTGTCAAGTGAATTTATTTCTACCGGCGGCTGTAATGGATCATTGGTCATGGACTATTTCTGGACTTAGTGCAATGGGAGAAAATAATTAAACTTATTTGTGCAGAATGCCTTACAAGGTTGCCAGTGTTGCCCAAGGAGACTGACGGCACACTCAAGCACCCCACACTCTCATGGCAGAGGCGGCTGTGGGCCACACAGCCCTAGGTTGTTTCCCTGTGGTTCCTCTTTATCCAGGCATCCTGGATCAGCTAGGCGGGCCAGTAAGGGTTTCCCAAACCTCCTTACCAGGAGGAGTGGCCACCGTGACAAAGCAACCCACGCGCTTCTCTGAGTCTCTCCCCTTCCTCCCTCTCTCCCTGATCCTTCTCCCTCGCCCCTCTCCCTTACCCCTTTCACTTGTTTTCCGTGTGACCCCAAGGTCGTAGCTCAGATAGGACCTCTTCCTAATGCCCCATTTCCCCCTGACGTGCGTCCTATCACAGCTCACAGCCTCCATTGAGCATGCCGCTCTGGCGTAGCTCTGTGAACTCTATGAACTTGCCCAACCTGCATGTCCATTCCTCCCCGGTCAGTCTGCTTCTCCTGCATCATCCAGGAATGATGATGGGTTGGGTCACCCTCTTTCCACAGATGCCCAGACTCCTT
Source organism: Carollia perspicillata (assembly GCA_004027735.1). NCBI lineage: Eukaryota > Metazoa > Chordata > Mammalia > Chiroptera > Phyllostomidae > Carollia > Carollia perspicillata. The sequence continues at coordinate 40,556 of PVKM010001643.1, forward strand.
CACAGTGCCCTTCTGCAGGGCTCCCACTGACACGGAGGGCAGGGCTCTCTGGACCCACCCTGCTCAGCTCTCGTCACCTTAGGTCCAGGCCCTTTTGCCTAGGTTTGTATATCTCTGCACGGGTCTGTACTGTATCTCTTACTCCCATTTTGCTCTTCATCCCTGGGCATTATTTTGTTCCCTCTTTCCTGATGTTGCACAGGGGAGAGCTGGAGTCACTTTGACCCCCTCAACTCAGTTGGTGTAAGAGGCCAATTCTTCTGCCTACCGTGGCGTGGAGTCGAGACAATGTCAGTATCAGTCTCCAAGGTGTACACCACTTTATGGCTTTCAGTAACCTGGCCAGTGGGCCTGATTTCCAAAAGGGACTTGTATGGTTTTACCAGTTCATCGTGAAGGTGGCCTGTCCCATCTAGGAAACAGGAATTTTCGGTGAACTGGGTGCTGTCATATTCTCACGGAGCACCATACAGGTCTCTCATTGAGGGCTCTTTCGGTCTTCCTACTGATTGAGATTCAATGACTGGAACCTTGTATGCAAAGCATGCAGCTCTTCTGGTAATCATTTACTTTGAACCCCCAAATTAGGACACATGGATAAAGTGCAGGATAGAATATTTGAAATCTTAAAAAAACCTAGAATGTTGTATTAGTTATCTATTGCTGTGTAACAAATGACCACACAATTTAAATGGATTAAAACAACAAACATCTCTTATTTCACAGTTTTTGTAGGTCAGGAATTTGGGAGCTGTTTTGCCCGGTGGTACTGGCTCAGGGTCTCTCATGGGTTGTAGTCTAGATGTTGGCTGAGATTTTGGTCTCTGAGGGCTCAGGTTGGTGCTTCTATGAGGGCTCACTGACATGGCTGTAGACAGAAGGACTCTAGTCTTCCTTCCGTAAGTTCCATAGGGCCGCTTGAGTGTTCTCAGAACATGGTGGCCAGCTTTCCCCAGAGCAAGAGACTCAGGACAGTGACTTTGATGATCTAGCCTTGGAGGTAATACTCTGTTGTTTTCACAGTATCCTATTGGTTACACAGGTCAGCCCTATTTGCTGTGGTAGGGCACCACCCATGAGCAGGAACACTAGGAGGTGGGGGTCACTGGGGAATCACCTTGGAGGGCTGTCTACTACAATGTGTAGACTCCTCCTGCCCTCATCGTCCTTCCACCCCTGCTGGGAAGGTGACGGGGAGGGTTGTGCCTTGCTGGGCTCAGCTGAAAGGGACACTGGGGCTCATTATGTCCTTTGTGCACTTGAATCAGGGGAAAAAGGACTCTGACAACTGTCATACTAAAAAAAAAAAAAAAAAAAAAAAAACCCTGGACGTTTAATTATCCTCTCCTTTGTTCTGTCTCCTGGTAGCCTTGGTGGTTTCCAGTGCATGTTTCCTGGCATACTAGTTCTGTGAACACTCTTACCAAAAATTATTTTGCAGCCAAACTAAGAGATTCACAGTGATCACAGTCTGATTGATGGCTAAAGATTTTTGCAATAGAGATATTTATTTCTCTTTGTTTAAGCCAGCATTTCTCAAGTTCATTTGTCTACGGATTTTTGAAAATTCTGTCATACCTAAAAAAAACCTCCACCTTGTGCTCTTTAAAATATATGTATTGAAACACTGGTGTAGAAAGTTAGATGTCCATAGCCAGTATCATTCCAGAACATGTTTAAAACAGTTAGAATAGAAAAGCAGCACATTGAACCTACCTGGAATATGACAGTTGAGCATGCCCTTGAAGAGCAATCGTGTGCCTGCACGATTGGACCTGACTCAATGTCCAAGGCTGTTTGCAGGGGACCCTCAGCTGACCATCCCCTTGACGGTGCTCCAAGAGCATGCACCTCGCTGCTCCTTCACCCCTGTGTGAAATCTTGACTGAAAAGTGGCCCTGAGAGTCTTTCAAGCAGCGTTAACCTTCTTCCCCCCAGGAGGAGGACGTTTTCTCCACCTACACATAAACCCCAAGAAGCATTGCGCTGCTGAGATTAAGCATCTCTTAGCTGGTGGGTTTTATGGCTGAACTGTTTGTCTTGGTGTGTAAGCCTCCGGAGCATAACCATTTCTTCTTATGAGTCTGGCGCTGCGCTCGGCCCACCGTCGGCACTCAACCCAGAGTAAATCATCGTAATAATAGTCATAATCATAAATCAAGGGAGCACCATTCAGCTTATTTATAGCCTTACAGGAGAAGCACAATAGACAAAGTGCAGTTATTTTCCATCATATTATCCTATATCACTTCCAAGCAAAATGTCATATTGTTCACTAGCGTGTAACCAGGTAATGAAGGATTCCGACGTAACCTGCAAATTCCGTGGGGCCAGAGGTAAATGATGTGAGGCTAGAAGCTCACGTTTCCTGTTTCTATAATTAAAACCTGCATTTCCAGGGCTTATTAACATAGTATTTAACATATAATTATCTTGACATTCTAAAAAGGAAAAGTGTTTAGGACAAATTATGTGGTAACATTTAATCACAAAATTCTACTGTTTCTGCTCATTTCTTCAAAGGTCTGCTCTCTGATTTCCAAGGTGAAAGCTTATAGCTTAATAAAATTTTTAATCTAATGTTTAATCTAATGAATGATAGTGGGTTAGTTAGTGGGTTTCCCCTCCGTGGGATACACAGGGTGTCTTTGCCACATGGGAACCTGGGCCACTGTCACAGTTGGGTCATCATGTGTATGAGTAATATTAATGTGCAGGAGCCACATTTCCACTTTTCTTAGCTTGAGGGATTTGGAAAACACCCACGTGTGCACCCACCCCATCCATACTCACTGCCCTCAACCCACATTGGGGAGAATAACAGTCTGTTATCTCCACTATCAAGCAAATCACTTGAACATTTGATAGATTACTTTTCTAGGTTTTTCCTAAACATATACTTAAAAAAGTATACAAGTCACACATGACTGTATTTCTTCTTCTTTTTATGAGAATGTTTCAGGCAGAGCTGAGGTTCTCTTCAACTGCCGTCTAAGTGTTGCCCCAGCTTGTCAGCGGCACCCCCACTCCCTTTCTGGTGACTTTGTCTTGTGTTCTTCCAGACGTTTGTTCTCACACTGACATGCGTACACAGGAGTGGACAAAGTAGGGTTAGGTATCCACTCTCATTGGTTGTTGGTTAAATTACCAGCCATCATCACCTAAAAAGATAAATCATACATAAGGGTATGAAATAATAATAATATTATTAATAATAATAATGAGACAAATAATACCAATAATACATTAATTATTAAATAATGCAAGAGTAAACTGTGTTTTGTTGTATTTGCAACTGTAAACCTACTTTTGCCCAGAGCTGTGTATGTATGTGTGTGTATATGAAATGTGTATTATGGTTTTGTACTATGAAAAGCATTATACTTTATAAAAGTTACTTTTATTTTATTTATGTATTTTTAAAGATTTTATTTGTTTATTTTTAGAGATGGGAAAGGAGGGAGAAAGGGAAATATCAATGTGTGGTTGCCTCTCATGTGTCTGCTACTGGGGACCTGGCCCACAACCCAGGCATGTGCCCTGACTGGAAATCAAACCAGCGACCTTTTGGTTCCTAGGCCAGCACTCAATCCACTGAGCCACACCAGCCAGGGCTATAAAAATTACTTTAAAAACAAAACTATGTTGATACAATTCCCCCCACACTCATACTCTAATTTATTAATTTTTATCTACTATAAAATATTCCACCTCTTGAATATATGACATTGTAAAAAACAGTTCCAAGACTTTTACTGCAATGAACATCTTTGCATATGCTAGACTCTAGCATAGAGTGTTATTTATTTATTTTTTTAAAGAGATTCCTAGAAGTATAAAGGCTGGGTCAGGGGTATAAACATTGTTTTTATTTTAACGGGTGGTACAAAGTAAAGGTTCTTATTTATACAGCCGTTGTGGGCGAACAGATTCTTCTCTCTAAAAAACCTTCCTAAAGCATGGTATTTTCAAATGCTACCTGTTAGCATTCTTCCTCTCTGGTTGGCCATATTATTATTAGTGATCTAATTTGCATTTCCCTGGTTATTCTTGAGGGTAAGCTTCTCGTCACGTGTTTCTCTGCCGCTTGTATTTCCTCTTTCATCGATTGCCTATTATAGTCTTCCTTTATTTTCCTGTTGGATTGTCTTTTTCTTACTCATTTGCAGAGGTCCTTCCTATGTTCTGGACACAAACATCTTGTCTTTCATATTTGTTTCAGATCTTTAACAAGATGGTTCTCTGTCTTTGAACTGTGTTTAGGTGTTGTTTAAAAGTAGTTTAACATTTTCAGGTGATCAAATGTATTTGTTTTCTTTTAGTGTTTTTACTTCTTTAATTTTAGAAAGGCATGTTTAGTTCCCTTTCCCCCTCTAGTTGCAGTGAGTTCATAGTAATTCTGGACCTTGGCTTGAGCAGACGGGAGGCCAGGGCAGAGCGGAAACTCAGTCTGCAGCTACTCCTGGACCTAATCAATGGGGAGTCGCAGAAAGCATCGGGTACATGTGCCCATTTTAACAAAGGGAAGGGGCCATTTCTTCTTTTCACCAGTGACTTTACACCTGAGCTTATTCTGTTGAGCAGTTGGATTTCCCTCTGATTTTCAACATCACCTAATTAGACAGTTGCAATCTTCATTGAGTGGCTCTCTCATTCTGTCACCAAAATTTTAACAACAGTTGTTAAGTGAGACAAGAGAAAGCTGTGTTCAAGAGAAAGATGCATCCAAATACAAGGGAAAATGCGTTTCAGAATTGGAATCAACATGGTTATGTCACGTAGAAAACTCTCCCCAACATTCTTGCTTTATGGACCCCTGACCCCTGACCCCTCTGTTTTCACAGCAGATTGCCTACATCCCAAACCCCTCCCAGCACATTCATCCTTGTCTGCTTTATTGGCATGTGTTCAGAGTAAGGTATCAAGTAGTGAGACGGTTGGAGGTTTGACAAGGTCTGAAGTGATGGCTGCCTGATTTCAGCAGCGGTGACAGAATGCAGGATCTTAGTGAGACAGACAGACTCCCGGCCTCTGCTGTGCGGCCTCCAGACCTGCTCACTGGGATGCATGCGGTGGATGGCGGCTGGTTGAATAGTTTTAGGTTTATTCCAGACATCATTGGATTGACAGAGTGGCATCAAGACCATCTTTCTCAAAGAAACTATCAATGTGATTCATATGGCTGATGTTGCATAGGGTGTTTTGAATTAATAAAGAGCTTTCATATATCTCATATTGCTTAATCCTCACAACCAACCTGATAGGCATTATTGTTAATAACAGCTTTATCAAGATATAAATCAAACATCATCAAACTCACCCATCTGAAGTGTTCATTCAGTTCCTTGGTTTTTAGTATTCTTGGAGCTGTGAAATAGTTACCACAATCAAATTGAGAATGTTTTTTTTTTTTACCCCTCCAAAAATCACTAACCCCTTAGCGGTCACTTTGCCATCTCTCCACCCTCCAGTGCTAGGCAACCACTATTCTGTTTTCTGCCTATATAGATTTGCCTTTCTGGACGTTTCATATAAATGGGACCATTCAACATGTGATCTTTTGTGACTGGCTTATTTCACTTAGTATATTATTTTCAAGGTTCGTCAGGGTTGTAGCATGGATTAGTACTTTGTAATTTACTAATGCCAAAAAATCTTCCTTACATGGATATACCACATTTTGTTTATCTGTTCACCAGTTGATGGAAATTTGGATTGTCCCTACTCTAACAGGTCTTTTTACCCTCATTTGACAAGTCAGGGGACAGTCTCAAAGAGCGTGAGAGACCTATTCACAGTCGTACAGCTAGTCACTGCCAGAACACAGGTGTTAAGTTCAGTGTACATTTCATTTTTAAGAGAATTTTAATAAGGATTTATTTATTTATTTTTAAAATATTTTATTTATTTATTTTTAGAGAGAGGGGAAGGGAAGGAGAAAGAATGGGAGAGAAACATCAATATGTGGTTGCATCTCATGTGCCCCCTTTCTGGGGACCTGGACTGCAACCTAGGCATGTGCCCTGACTGGGAACTGAACCAGTGACCCTTTGTTTCACAGGCCCATGCTCAATCCATTGAGCCACACCAGCCAGGGCTTAATAAAGATTTATTTGAGCCAACAATGCTGGGAAGCCAGCTCTTAAATGCTCAGTTCATTTTATATCCTAAGATTCTTTCACTTTCTACTTGCTTCCTCTTAAAACTAAGGACACCCCTATATTTATGCTTAGGGATATTGCTATTAACTTGATTCCTTGGAGGTGAAGTCATTTTCTTTAATCCCCCTGGTAGGGATTAAGTCCTTGGGCACCATGAATGTGATGAGATTTGTATACATCCAAAGCCCCACCACAGACATCCTCCAAGCACATATCCAATACTTCAGAATCCCTCCTGTTATCACGATGCTAACCTGCTAGCTTCCGATAGTTTGGTAGATGATGATAGTGAGCAAATCCTGGGCCAACATGTTAGTTATAGTATGAAAGCACGGAGGACTAGAAGGGGCTTGAAATTGTCTAGTTCCGAGTTTAACAGACTCAGAGAACTCTGCTTCCCTGCTCCATGTGCTGAATGTGGAAGAATGTCTCAAACTTAAAAAACAAACTTGACGCTAATAGCGAACAATAAACTTTGCAATTCTGTAACTTATTTTAAGATTTCTTCTGGTGTTGAGCATAGTTGGAATGGAATTATTGAAATTGGATCTGGACAGTGCAATAAAAATCTCTCATATATGGAAGAAAACATCAATTAATTTAAACGGCTCTCCCTGGGACTCACTGATCTTCATGCTGTGCCAAATACATTATTAATGTCCAAATGAAATGGCCAAACATGCCACATTCAGCAACATTACTTGCAACTAATGGTTTCTGTTATTTGGGTCTAGGGCGAACTGGAAAATCTACATACATAGTTTTGCACTGGGGAGGGACTTTACGTATTGGCTAACTTTCAAGCTGCGTATTTGATTGTAGTTGGGGAAACTAAGTCCTAAAGGGGTTAAGGTCTTTTTCAGTGTCACAAAGTGAAGGTCACTCTTATGCCTCACCTAACCCTAACTACCCTGAAGACTCATCAGGTGCCGCTCAGATGACGCATCCCTGACATCTTTCCTCAGTTCTCCTGCGTTTCCCCAAATTTCCAAGGGTATTGTAATCATTTGTTATATGAACCTGGTTGACTGTGAGCCTGACTGTGTTCTGATTTCCTGTGTACTCCTAGTGCCCAGCACAAACCTGGGCACATAGTGGGTGCTCTATAAACACCCACCGAATGTTGGCTGGAGTGTCGTCCAGTACACTGAAAGGTCGCAGGCTAAATTCCCAGTCAGGTGCATGCCTGGGTGGTGGGTTCAGTCCCTGGTTGGGCATCGATGTTTCTCTCTCTCTCTCTCATCAATGAATATGGCCTTGGCTGAGGGTTAAAAAAAAAGGAATCAGGGAGCCAGAAGCCCAATTTTTGATCTTCCTTCTCACAGTTCTGTGGCAGCGGTTGGGGGTGGAGCGGGGAGGAGAAGAAGAAGACACATCTGGAGGAATACCAAAGCCCCGGGGGATCACAGTTGAAAGCCCCCGTTCCAGAATCTTAAGGACAATTGGAGCTAACATCCTAACTAGGAGTAGCTGCTGCATATTCATTAGTCCTTGTTCTGTTGGAGAAAAGCAATCATCTCTTAGCTTATTTAAGACCCTAAAGCTTGTGGGAAGCTATATGTTCATTCATTTCTCTCAACAATCATGTAATGATTATCTACTATGTACTAGACTCTATTTTAATAACTAGGATACAAAACAGACCAAAATATATTCTCCCTCATGGAGCTTACATTCTGATAGGAAAATATAGATGATTAAAAAAAATAAATTCTACAGTATGTTTTATGGTGATAAGTGCTGTAGAGAAAAAGTGTGGAGGGGGTACAGGGTGTGCATGTGTGAGTGGGTGTGAGCACGTGTGTGGCAGGTTGCTGCGGTTTTAAATGGGGCAGGAAGGGCAGGTCTCAGTGAGAAAGGCCCATCTGCAAGTAGACCTGTGGGAGGGCAGGGGATGGACAGTGCGAAGCCCAGAGCGACAGCATGCCTGGCATGTGAAAGAGTGTTTCTCTCCTCCGTCTCCTTTTCATACAGTTCTGGTAATTGTAGGAAGCCATGGAGCAATTTGAGCAAGGACATGATTTGGGTGGATTTCCTTAGTTCAGATCCCATGAGCAGTGAGCAGATAGAAAAAGACTTCCATTATGAGTAATTTACCTGGTGTCACGGACTTCAGTTTGGCTAATTATGTTGACTCATATATATGCTGATTTGAATTGCCTTCCCATTTCTCTTGGTATTTCTATACAGTAGGGGTGAGTTGAGAACCCCCTTTCTTAAGAGGTCTTTAAATAGGTTAGCATCTCACCTGGAGTGGTTTAGGAAAGGCTTTTTCCTGAAAACAGATCAAGCTCTCGGGTCTCATGACTGCCCGCAGAGTCTTGGCGATAGATGGAGCCTGTCCAGGTGATCTCAGATTCTCCCTGTTAACCAGGAGAAAGTTCTTGGGCATTGTCATCCTTTCCACTTCACCAGCATCAGGTGCAGAGCAAACACTGGGGTGTCACAGAGCTCAGGGCGTGTGGGAGAAGTGTTCTCCATCCCGTGGACCGTAAGCAGCATTATTAGGGCGATGCCGAAGGAAACGAGTCCTGAGAGATTGCCCTGTGATTCCTTGGACCACAGTTGCCGTGGAGCCTGTTGTCTAAATGCCTCACTAGTTTCTTCCAGGGGAGGTTGTTATCTGCTCTAAACAACTTGCGTTCTAGCCAAGCCGCCTGTGGAGAGGACCAGTTACGGGGCTTCTGAACCAGGCTGGCGGTGAGAGTGACAGCGTGGCAACCGAGGGCCTTTGAACGCTGTTCACACATTAGGTTTTGTCTGCAGCCTGATCCTGGCCCCACGGAGTATAGGAAATTCTGTTTAATTTAATAAGCACCCCACACTGAAAAATGGGGGCCGTGTGGCTTTCCAGTGGGGAAAGGGAGTCAGGACAAGAGTGCCCAGGGGAGCTTGGAGTGGAGGAGGTGTTCCCCGTGCCGTCATTATTATCGCGCTCACACTCGTCAGTTGTTTCCACCCATTTGAACGCTTTGTCCTGCAGTTCCCCTGAGGACCGGCCCTTGTAAGTGCTTGTCACCGTTGGAAGGTGGGCAGTGGTGTCAGCAGGGGGCAGGGTGAGTAGATAGGGCGGGGAACTTGTGAGGCAGAGCACACGGGTGACCCCTGCTCATACAAGCACACCGTGCTCTGGGCAAGGACCACTTCTCATTCATTAAGATACTCCAGGTGAGCGCCTCGTTAATGGAACTCGGTGGCAAATTATTTTTAAAATAGAACAGTTTCTTTCTAATGATTGGCGTGCTCACCGGCTAACTGTATTTTGTGCAGTTGGATTTTCATGGAATAGATTGTGTGTGGGTGCAGCGAACAACAGCAGGACACCTGGCTGGATGCCACTGGAGCTCGGTGCAGGCATGTGGAAAGTTCTTGGCTTTAGGTGCCAGAGAGCTCCGGTGGCAGTCTTGCATCCGCTGCTGCTCGCAAGCCCTGTGAGTGGACGGGTCACTGCACGTCTGAGTCCTCCACTGATTCCTATGCAGACAGTTTCCCTCACACTGGGTTGCTGTGCTATTGCATCTTTGGAACAATATAGATGCCGCACAGCAACTGGTACTTCACCCTGTTCTTTCGACGTACTGATGCTCAGCTGAACGTGTCACCTGGTTTATCAGAGGAGCCGAAGTCACCTGTGAGAATTTTCTGAATCTGTCCCCTGCGACGCCTCAGGGGCTTCCCGTACCGGATGGACCTTAAAAGTACAGTGTGCTGAGGCAAATACCATATGATTTTGCTTATGTGTGGAAACCAAGAAGCGAAGTAAACTAACCAAACAAAACAAGACTCAGAGATACACAGAACAGATGGGTGGATACCAGAGGGGAAGGGGACTGGGAGGTAGGTTGAAATGGGAGACAGATGGTTATGAGACTTGTTGCGGTGATCACTTGGTTGAGTGTAGAAATATCAAATTACAGCGTCCATGTGACACCAATATGCTATAAGCCAATTTTACCTTAAAAAAGGGGTTTTAGGCCATCAGAACAAAAATCAGCCTCATTACTTTGTGGTCACAGCAGAGAAGGGTAGGAAGGGTGGTGCTAAAGACTCCCTGAGCACGGCTTTCGTGGACAGCCTGGGTCCGAGAGGATGGCCCAGAGTGGCAGCTTCCCCTCCATCATCGGCAGTGGGTCGTTCTAGTCGTTGTGTTACTCGTTGGTACTTGTTTCTTCTCCTCCTTGATGTTTTTTTTTAAATTTTTTTCTGTAAAGGCTCTCTTAACAGAAAGGACTAGTGGTTTGCTCTGTTTAAGGGAAGCTCTTGTGTTCCCAGTTCTGGGCACCTTCTTTGATGGCTCGAACCCCCCTCTAGTTTGGGTTCTTTCCTTCGGCTAAGACCAGCTTTACCACTCGCTCCCTCCTGAAGCCTTACCTACCCAGCCCCGACTCGCCCACCAGGGAAACTGCTAACCACTCTGCCTCCCACGGAGTTCACTGGGCTCGTCCCAGCTCTCCTGCCGTGTTGCAGCTGACATCCAAACCCCTGGTGAGAAAAGCTGTGCGGAACGGTTAAGGTTTTTGCATGTTACATTGGGTGTGTGTGCGTGAGTGTGTTCTCTTCACTGGGTTCTTGTCTTTTTGCCATATGCCCCACCAGTCGGGATTCTAGTAATTACTAAGGCTAAACACAAGCCCCGTTCCCACTTCAGAAGGAGACTATTTTTGCACAGCAGCATCGAGGAGTTTGGTTCACGCAGGATTTGCAAGAAAAAGGAAACCGAGAGTCAGGAAGGCAGATAAGTGACCCAGTCCACCCCGAGTCCCCGAGCACCACACTTACTTTCTGCCTCAGTAACGCCTCCTTCAAAGCAATCTCAATCCTTCATCGAAGAGATTTCCAGAGAACTCCCAATAGCTTGACATAAATCTTCCATTCTCATTCTCCCTTACCCCAAGTTTGTCTTTCAAAAAAAAAAAAACCAGTCCGTGTGTCTCCATTTCTTTAAATCGTTTATTCTCAGCTGCTACCACTGGCTGTATGGATTACACATCAGCACTACGACTATTCCGCAAAGTCCCGGCTTGTTCTCACCCTGCAGAGCTGGTGCTCACTGGTCGCCATGGAAGGAATTTGAAAGGCACAGCCAGGCCATCCCGAACCGGCTCTGCACATTCCCTCTCCTCGGCTTATCACACTGCGGATGTTCTTTGGACCAGCCATCAATCATGTCCGAAACTTTCCAGTGATTCCCGAGATAAGAACCGATTTGATAGAAGTTAACAATATGGCCCCTGGGAGCATGGGCTAAGGAAAATAGTCTTGGCTTGGAGCGAAAGATCTGCTTCGTTGCAGATCAGATTCTGACTTTGGGGAGCCTTTCTCCTGGGCAGCAGCAGCCTCTGGACTCCCTGCCTGGTAAGCCACGTCGGAGCACCCACGACGCTTACGTGGCTGCCTTGACCAGAGAAGAGAGGCACCTGGAGGGAGATGGAGAGGGATAAAGAGGACCGAGGAAGGAACGGAGCAGAGGAGGGGAAGGGTGAGAAAACGAGGAGAGCCCATCGAGTCGGTGACAGACGTGACCGGGAAGGAGCTGAGGCCCAGGGGAGAGACAGAGCTGCTGTGTTCAGGAGATGGGCACCCAGAACGAACGCTGGACTATGTGCTGGACACTGAACACGGGGTGATGGAGCCGCTTAGGGGAAGGCTCTGGGGCGCTGGCAGCTTACTCCTTACTGTATATCCCAGCCCGTGCGAATTCATTGCTGTTTTTGAACATTAGGCTTTGTTTGAAAACATTTGCATTTTTGTGCCTGGTTCAGGGTAACAGAGCAGACAGCTCGGCTTTGTGGAGGGCAGTTCCCGGTGCCAATATTGAAATATCCGAGAAGCCCACAGAGTCCTCCCCGCAATCAGGCAGACTTCATTTCCAGTCACTTCCAGCTGAAGGAGAAGAAGTCAGGGGCAAAATTATGGGGCCCCGGGCCCCCTAGCACCGTGCATTATTTTGAGTGGACAGTGGACATTGATTTCTCCAAGCTATGGGAAATCTGTCGTCAACTGAACAAAGTACCAGTCAAGTGCTACCTACATTCCTGAGTTGAGGGGTGGAGATTGGAATTAAATGCCATTCTTTCTTTTATCTTTAGCTGCGATTTGGAGGCCCTGCCCTGGAGGGTTGATTTGCCCTTTCTTCCCTGGGTTGGAACAATTCCATTAAAAGCCTTTTGCTTAATCAAGTAAAACACCAAGTGAGTGGCATTTGGAGAACTTGCTCCCTTTTCTTGATTATTCTGGTCTATTGATCCGTGTCTCTGGAGAAATTCTGGAAACTTCCAAGAAGTTTTTCGAAGTTTAAAATATTATCTCCCTGGTGATTAACTCGAATCAAAGCCTAATAAGATGAATTCCTTCCTTGCGTGGTCGATCCCAGGTCTCCCCTCACGCCCATCAATCCTCCAGCACTCAGAGAACTTAGAAACGAAGAAGTATATTTGTCACCAGTGGGTAGCAAGGCAACAGAACAAATTCAGACTGGCCAGACAGAAATAAATGTTTCTGCAGGAAAAGTAGAAGGCACACAGTTGGCTGTAGGGAGTTGGAAAGAGAGAATTTTACGTGGATATTGTGGCAGGGTGAGCTACGATGTTACATTTATCCTATCTCTGGTACGTGCCATGGGGTCTGGATCCAAATAATTTGGGAACGAGGAAACAAAATGGCAAGCGTGTTTTCTCTTGTACTTTATTTAGGAAACATTGTGATTGGCTTTTGAATTTCCAGAGCACACGAGGAAGGAAACGCAGCAAACTTTTTCAGAGAGTCAACTTTCTCCTGGAGAGAAGGCGGCGAACAATGAGTGATGGGCTTCTTCTAATTCGTGGTGACAGCCTCATCTCCCCCAGATGTTACTTTAGTTCTTGGGCGGTCGGTTCTCCCCTCCTGAGTTCTGATTGCTTTTTAAAGAAGAGAAAGATCACCGAGGCTATACAGTCCCTTTCTAGCTATTACAAGTTTGCAACTTCCACACTGCTTTTGATACTAGTTTAAAAGTCTTTGGATGATGAAAATTACAATTTGCTTATAAATATTTTTTCTTTGCTCTATGGCTTAATTAACAAACAAACAAACGCAAACAAAGCTGGTTAGTTCATTTCTCTTTAAAAATTTCGTTTCTGCTTGAAGCCTAGACTTCAGATCGCCTTAGCTATTTCGAATATAACTAGTGGCTTTATTTTATCGAGAGAAACTTAGTAGCCGACATGCAAAATGCTGCTAATGTGTATTTGTTCTACAAAATAAGGGACAGATAAGATGTCTTGTAATATTGAAATGATCATTCTTTTGTGTTTACTCTCAGATTTGCCACTTTTTTTGGTGTTTTAACTTATGCTGTGGTTTTTAGGTATTCTGAACCCTGATCATTTTCATTCATATTTATATAAAAATGCTTTCAAAATCAATGGTAATGTCTTATGCTACCTTTTTTTTTTAAGAAAGGAGATTTGATCTTCAGCAGAAAGCGAGGATAAAAACCCATGCATCAATCATCCCATTGCTTCTGTCTGAAATTTAAGATCATTGCCTCTGTTTCTGCATCAACATCTTCATTAACCCCCATTTCTTTTCCTTTTTTTTAGACGGGGAAATAAGGACAGAAGGCAGGATAGACAAGGGCAGAATACAGGGCGAGATATATGCATTCTTTGAGGGCAGGATTCATATCTTTTTTTGGCATTTATTTTACCCTCAGACTGTCTCACTCTGCTAGATACTTAGAGCCTAGCTTGATAGTCATTTGGTTTTGCTGATGGGAGAAGCGAGTAAGGAGATGGGCTTGTGGGTAGGCTTAGACCAGCCGTTCCTAGAGTGTGGTTCTGCGTAACACTCCTCTGGATATACATTCCCTGAAAGTATCTTGAGTTGGGGAAGGTAGATTGAGAAACACTGCAGATTATATTTGCTTGAGGGAAGTTGAAATGCACATTAATATTATAAAGACTCTGAAAACGTCCTGTAGGAAAAGAAAGCTGCAGGAAAGGAAGAAACACAGGGTACTTGAAGTCTATTTGACCGTAGCCCACAGGTGGTAAACACAAGGCCCGTGGGCTGAACCCGGCCCTCCCCCTTGTTTTGTCCGGCCTGGCACCTTGTTTCTACCTGGCGGCAGCACTGAGCTCTTGCTTAACTGTTAAGGAGCAGTTACATTCATACAGTCCTCAAATTCCATTCGGCCCCTTGAAGGCAACTGCGAGGCTTATGTGGCCCCCGGTGAAAATGAGTTTGACAGCCCTGCCATAGCCCTTCTCCTTACCTTCCTTTTATTATTATTTTTTGAAACTTTCTTCGTCTTAATGTCCCACAGAACCAGTGCTTTGATTAACAGCCTGGATTAAGACAGAAAAAAATCCTGTCTTCCCTGGGCATTAAATTCAAGAGGCATTCACTGAACAGGCACAATATCTTCAGGTATCACAGGAAGTCCCATTAATATGAAAAAGGTGACCATGTAGCAAAAGCTTTTATTTCCCATGAGATCAGACAAAGACTGGCTGAAACAAAAATCTTGATGAAATATTGCTCAGGGAGGGGGGCAGGCACCACTTTAAGATACAAATGTCCGTCGTGGGAAGCCGTGGTTAGGGCTGCCTGGAAGGGTCGCTCCTGTAGAACCATAGGCTTACTGTAACCTTCCAGAGAGAAACTGTGCACTCGCCTGGAATGAGTAACAATTTAGCGTTGGCAAGCAGTACCGACTGATGATTTTATGTATCTCTGATTTTTTTTAATGTTTTTCTAGAATATGAGTGGGCCAAAAAAAAATCAGGCGTTGAAAATATTTCTTCTTATGTTTGTTTGGCTAGGGGACAGCTTTACCACAGAGAGGCTGGTGTGCGGTTTACCAGTGAGCTTCGCTGTGGCTCATTCTGAGTATCATTAGGGCCCTTGTTTGGGACAAATGGGCTCCATCATTTCTTCACCAATCCGGCCCATGGGAGGAAGGCGGCACTGACGTGAGAGACGCTTCCACGTGGCAGCCACCTTCCCTGTATTTCTGCTCTCCCTTCTTTTTAGTAATGAATTGGGGTGTCGCTAGCTGCCTGCCTTGTGTTCATCACTGTCAGCGCTGGCAGGGTAACAGATAACAGCAGAGATTCAAGGCCACCCAGGGAATGGAGCCTGACAGGCCCTCATTTATCACTCCCCTTTTAGGGGGTCTCCTCGGCGGAGCCAGCACCGAGGCTGTAATTGAAGCTCACCAGGTCGCACAGGGGCCGGGCAGGAGCGCGCCGCCAAGAAGCCACTTGAGCTGTCAAATCTGCTTTGTAAATGAAGTGCTTTTCTAGAGACAGTGTGTTTATAATTGTCATCCTGTAGGCAGCCCCTTGATACGCATGAGCCGCTCTCCGTGCACCCCCTTTCGTTTCTTTTAGACAGGTGAAACTGATGTTATGCAGAGAAAAGGTATGCCAGAAAAGCGATTTCTTTGACCTTGGGCAGACCTGAGCATCCTCTGCTCCGGAGGTTTATCTTGTTTTCCTAAAGGATTTGAGCATCGTCTGCTTGAGCAGCTCAGTTATTCAGGCGAGATGGGAACGGCCTGACTTGAGAGCTGCCTCTCCGCTGGTCCTTTCCCTGGGAGTCTGTTCGCATGGCGAACCTCCATCTACACAGGTCAGTGATTCCTGGGTGCCCGTCAGCAGCCCGCTCCGCTCACCACTCTCCATTCCGACATGTACATCCCAGTCTCTACCTGGATGCTCCCCAGGCACCCCAAATTCACCATGTCCCAGGCAGTAGATACCATTCCGCTGAACCTGCTTTTCATCTGTGTTGCAAAATCAAGAGATGCCTCCCCTTCCATTGAGAATAGGAGAGAGAGTTGCTCAACTCTTTGCTTATCACTACCCTCCTCTGAAATCCTACCCACACCAAATTCTGTTGGAAGCAACTCCTAAATATCTTCGATGATTTTCCCATCTTCTCCACCTCCTTGTTCCACCTGGATTTTGTCAATAGCGTCCTCGAGGCTCCGCCTGCCCCTCTCCCTTCATTGGCAGAGAGCCGGTCACGCCGCATTACTGCTCAGCACTCCACGGTGACTCTCTACCCACTGGATAGGCTCTGCTTCTTCCGTGACATTCCAGAGTCTTCAGAATTGGGCTCTTGCCTGTCCGGCCACTGTCACCTCCTGGACTCTCTGCCTTGGACTTACGGTTTAGCGACACAGAAGTACCTGCAGGGCGGGGTAGCTGTCGGTCCCTGTAATGCCCCTGTGCCTTTTCCCACGCTCTCTCCTCTTCCAGGGAAGTCCTCCCAATACCGGCTCACTCAGAAAATCCTACTTACTATTTAAATTTCATCCGTCACTGTGTCATCTGTGGAGACTTCTCTCTCTCTTTCAGGCATTTGCTTCTTATTATCAGATTATTTGTCATGCCTGCCTTTCCACTATTAAACAAATACCGGTTTTTGAGTGCCTCCATTCGTCAGGTGTTATGTTAGTTTGTTTTTTTTTTTAAGATTTTATTTATTTTTAGAGAGAGGGGAAGGGAGAAAGAGAGGGAGAGAAACATCAATGTGTGGTTACCTCTCGTGTGTCCCCTGCTGGGCACCTGGACTGCAACCCAGGCATGTGCCCTGCCTGGGAATCAGACTGGTGACCCTTTGGTTTGCAGGCCAGCACTCAATCCACTGAGCCACACCAGCCAGGGCTTAGTTTTTTGAGATATGTATTTCATCCTCATATCAGTCTATGAGGTAGGCACTATTAGACCAGTTATACCGATGATGAAACTGAGGCTCAGAATTAGTAAATAGTGTCCCCAAATTCATACATCTAGTAAATGGTGGGAATGGACTTCAGCTCCAAGTCACATGACCCTAAGCTGCTGCTCTTTCCATTGGTTTAAACTGTATCTGATCATGTCTTGAGAGTGAGCACTGTGTGTTGTTGTTTTTATTTTCCTAGAGCGGAACACAGTGTTCGGTACAGAGAAGACATTCAACAGATACTTATTGAATGAGTGAAACTCACAAAGGATTCCCTCTGTTTGTACTCACCAGGTGCATTATACACATTATCTCACTTTCCACAACAACCTTAGATTACTAGGGTCGAGGAAACCGAAGCTCGAGCAGTTAAATGCCTCTGCTCAGGTCACACATGAGGCCAGATCAGAGCTTTCTCACTCTGTCACCCAGGTTTGTTCCAAATGTTACACTGGCTGCCAGTGAATGCCTTCTCTAAGGACAGTGGAAGAAACAACATCGAGGGAGGCGTATAGAGAGATTAAGAGCCTATGGTTCAAGTCCAAATTCGTTACTGTGCCCTTCAAGGCTTTCTGGCATTTCAAAATATTCTTCCCATCCAGCTTTTTGTAACACAGCCCCTCGAGCCCCAGGCGCCTCCTCTCCGTCGGGGCTGGCCTCTTCACGTTCCCTGTCACACCTCCCGCCGGCCGCACCGCTCTCTGATTTTACTCACGCGCTTTTCACTGCCTGGAGTGCCCTTCTTCGCAGCTGCACCCAGCCAAGTCCGGGCACCTCCCAAGGACAAGCTCAAGTTCCCCATCCTGGATGAACTATTCCCCATGGCCCCATCCTGCCTGCCCTGACCAAACAGAATGCTGTCTGCACCTTATATTTTGGTCTTGGTTACATAATGTTATTGCATTGCTCTGTACTATCTTGAATCTGGTAATCACTTCAGCATTCAAGTTTTATTCCCAGGAATATTGCAAACTCCTTGACAGGGGGGACTATGCACTATATTTCTTTTATAGTCCATGTGGTGCACAGCACAGTTCCAGGCAGGCACTCAATAAATATTTATTGAATTAAATCGAATAGGGTACAGACTACATTTAAACCTTCACAAAGTTCCTTTTCATAAATTTTATGGAATGATGGGAGGGAACCACTTGTATATATTCAGTCTGGGCAAGTACAGAGGAGACTGCAGGCCTGTAAGGCAGGTCCTTGGACACAGAGAAGTAGGTAAACTGGGCTTGGAGCTGAGGGTGGGAAGAGGGAGATCTGCCCGACCAGGGAGGAGGGGGCATGTCGCCGCAGGAGGAGCTCAGAAACAGAAGAGACATGTGCCTCCAGCGCGAAGAGGCTGCCAAGAGCCTCTGTTTTTTGATGCTATTAACAAGTTAAATAA
Organism: Carollia perspicillata; assembly: GCA_004027735.1. NCBI lineage: Eukaryota > Metazoa > Chordata > Mammalia > Chiroptera > Phyllostomidae > Carollia > Carollia perspicillata. Next base: position 58,823 of record PVKM010001643.1, read on the forward strand.
TTTGACAGTGCGTGTTCTCATGTAGTCAGGTTTGCTAACTGAATATCTTGCTGGGTCAGCAAAATAACATTGCTCTCAATTTTCTGCGGTGTTTTTTAGAGTGTCATTTATAAAAAGCACTTCAATTTCTTTTTATTTCCCTGCCTCCCCTTTTCTTTCCCTCCGCCCACTCCATGGTACTTATGTGCTCCCCCCACAATCTCTCTCTTTCTTTCAATTGCATAGTCTTCCCTGAAATATTTGAAATGGTAATACCCTCTCTTAAGTGACTATATTCTGGAAAGATTTTGTGATTTTTGTGACATAATATCAAGTCATTCACTACAGTGATATATCCCTAAGGATGTTTCACATCTTTATTTTTAAAATATAGGGCATTTTTTTTTTGCTCCTGGCCTCAGTCCTGTAATTGGATGCTCTAAATTATTGCCAGGAACACTTTCCTAAACAGTTCTGAGGAGATAGAAACCCAATATTTCAGAAGCACAGACTGGGACTACATGGCAATTCAGGGGACTTTCTTGTTTATTTCCTTGCTTTCTAGTAGGAGAAAGATTATAAAACATTTCCATCCACTTGATTGTGATTGAAAATCCTTGCATGTCTCCAGGGAAAACATGCCACCACCTTACTGGGTATCGTTTCTGACGTCCCATAAATGCTATCAAATATCAAGAAATTGCTCTCCGGGAGGAAACACTATTCCCTCCTCCTCTCTGCTCCCCTTGTTTCCTCATTCTTGGTGCCTGATTGTGAAGCAGGGATATGTTTCCATTTAAAAGCTCCCTATTCCCACTAAGGAAATCATTTTATGGGATGTGACAGACACCACTGGCTGCCGGCCCATCTCGGACGCACAGCCCTTCATCTCCCCCTCTGCTCAGTGGGACCACGTGGCAAAGTTCTGGCCAAGGAGCGAGCACAGGGTGCTGTTTATGTGCTTCCAGATCCGGAGGTAATGCATCTGTGGTATTCCTGCCTGCAGGTTTTGATAACTTGTTATCCCAGCTACAGGCAATGGGCACACCAGGGGTACTCGTCTCTCTCCTTAACCTCGCTATTCCCCATGACCCCCCACCATCTCCCTCTTCTCTCCACTCCCCCCTGTGCCGTGAAGCCTATCTGTCTTGTCAGTCCTTTGGAACTTCAGACAATAAAACAGAAATAGGCATGCGCTTAAATCCCTGTTCCGTTGTGTAATTGCTCTCAGGCACCCACTAAATACAGCCACTGTCACACTGGAAGACGGCACTCCCAAGCCCATTGGGTTGCATGCCTCATCACTTGGAACCGGGGTTATTGCAGCAACCTTCTCTGTGTTCTCTGTGTTATTGTCCCTCTAACTAGGTCAGACGGATCCTGCTCACACGCCACTCTGATCATGACCAAGAGTCTGCTCTGGCCGCCCCGTTTCCTGGCAAATTGAGACTCAGTCTTCCTTTCAGCATTCATAATCCGACCTGCCGCTGGATTCTCACCCTGGGCTGGAACTTGCTGTTGGATTGGGTTGCTCTCTTTTCTGTCTCCACCTGCCATGCCATAACAACCCTTGTCCATCCCGGAATGATCGTCCCTCATCTTTCCTTCTTCTTTTTCTTTCTTTTTATACATCCACGCTCTTACATTCTTTAAAGTCTAGCTTAAGTGCCCAAATATCCCTGATTCTTCTGCCTTCTGGTGACTTCCCCTCTCTGAACACTGAGCTGTAGTTGGTGCCACCTATGTGGTTTTATTTGGGGACTAAAGGTTATATGCCTCAGTCCCTTTTGCCTGCTCTCAGGGCAGGACACATGGTAATGCAGATGGATTCGTCCTTGGTCAGGCCCATTCTCTACTGCCTTCGGTACTTCTGCCTCACTACCACCTATGTGACTGATGCCACAGATGGTGCCAAGAGGTAGCTGTGTGCAGGGAGAGGGGCTCAGAAGCTGCTAGTGGGACCGGACCTGCAAGCTGGATGCAGTCAGGGTTGTGTTCTCTCCATTGGAGCGAACTGTCTCTGGACGTGCTTGGCAAGTACTGGAATTTTGTTTGGCTACTTCACTGACTGAACAGTCTTTTTTGAGTACTTCCGTGGTCTCTTTTACCGCCTCTGCTGTTAAGTATGTAAACTGCACTGTCATTGTCAGGATCATCATCATCATCACCATCACCGTCACCTAAAGCTTCTAGTATTTTCTTAGAAGTATAACCCAGGTCAGGTCTAAAACTTCCAGCTTGCTGGGGGTCATGTGTCCTTAATATTTAAATAAAATGTAGTTTATGTACCCATTTCCAGTGGGAAACCTAGCGTTTCTTCCATCATCTCTAGGAGTCCCAGGAAGCGCCATTTTTTGTGATCACTGCTGGTTGAGAGTTCCCACCTTGGTTCCGTATTTGATTTCCAGTCTGCACTTTGCTCCCTTAGATGCCGTTTCCCCCTCCCCCTGCATGATGTCACCCCGTGCGTGTTGCTCTTACCCAATCTCTTCCTCCCCGCAGCCCCACCAGTTTAAGGTGCTGTGTGTTGCCGACTTCACTGAAGATTTGAGGGTTGAAAGTGGTTGATCCGCAGGGTCGGAGGGTCTGTGTTTATTGTTTCTATTGAAAACATATTAGACATTCCCGTTCTACTCTTCAGGTAGACCCACCTTAAAAACTACTGCTCGTCTTCTTCTGCCATGCCAAGGGTACCCCTCTCCTTTAATTCCTCCTTTCTCCTCCTAGGTTATGATTCCTGTCCATTTTGGGGGAAATTTTGTTAGATATTCTTTGTCTTGTCTTAAAGAAGATTTAACCTAAGCCATATGGACTTTTAAGTTTAAAATTGAACATGTCTTTTTAAATATGTCCCTAAACAAAAATGGTTTTCTCCATGAGAATTATAAAATGTTACCACTCCATATCTTTGGGTGTTAGGTTTGTGGGTGATTGTTGCTTTGTTTTTTTAGGACTTTGTATTTTCAAAAAATTTTATAATGAACATGTATATGCAACTGCAAAAAAGTAAATAAATCACTTTAAAATAAATACAAATAAAAATTATTAAAGTGATTAATAGGTACATATTTATTATTTATATTTTGAAATATCTGTCCTTTATAAAGTTCTAGAATGTAAGCTTCTAAAAGAGGCTAATTTTCAAGCAAGTTTCCTGTGAGGAACTAACGCACTGTGGGTCTCTGTCTGTGAAATGTCCCCACTTCATTCCCTGGCCGAGCTGATGTGCTGCCACTGCTTCAGGACATTAAAGCATTTTATGGGGAAACTTGATGGGCACAAGTTATGGCCCCATTATCAGTGTAAGACACAGAATAAAACACCCTTCAGCTGGGCCCATGGGAATAAGGCCTGTGAAACAAGAATAGCTTTGAAGAGAAGAAACTAAAGTGATCGAAATGGACACCCAAAGTCTTGAAGGCACACAGATGTTAGAGAATGATACGATGAGATACAGCAAGACAGTGACTGTGGAACATGGGCTATTTTGGCCAACATTTTTTTGTCTGTTTCTTTTCTGCTGCTATCAATGACTAAATCGCCAATTCTGTTTGGGCCAGCTGCTCCAGTGATGGAGCTTTACGTAGGATATTGGAATAACGAGACAAGTGATGGAGCCATCCTTTCTCATGATCTATGTTCATAATGCCTAACGGTCTCCCCATTTCATCAAGAGATTGGCAGGACAGGAACACATCGGTAGTTTACAGTTGGGATGTAATGAAAATGTTATAACTCAAAGATGAGACACCAGACTACATTATGTATTATGAATTGAACTCAACGTGTAACTCTTTCTGGAATTTAAACCATCATACCCGACCATATGCATTGACTTTTATAGTGATGTAATGAGTTGTTTGGTGAAAATAAATGTTGACAAAGTTTCAAAATTTTCTGATTCTATTCTGTATCTTCTTTTGAAGATTGTTGTTCTCCCTTTAGATGCCAGAGCTGTCTGTCTCACAGTAACCTGAGGGTTTCTCTTGCCCTGTAATGCAGAGTCCTGATCTTGGGTGAGTTCTGCTCACTTTGCATGCTCGATCTAGGTGGAGGCCTCAGGGCACAAAGAGCCTAACAGGACCCAGGGGTGAACCTCTGGTGGTTGCAAGGTAGTAGGTGTAGGTTTGGAAATACGGGACCAAACCCTTCTGTCTGAAGTGTCAGCTGATTGCCCAAGGAAGCACCTCTTTTTCAGGGTGTGGTTCGGCTTCAGCTGGGTTTTGCCGCAGTTCTGACAGCTGGTCCTGATGCTGGGCTTGAAGGGTGAATGATTATCTTATGAGGACAAGCTCAAATCCCAGGGAGTCTCAAAGGAGGATCTCAGCTACGAGGCTGATGCTGCTGTTGATACTGAAAGAAGTGAAATAATGACAAATTGTAGTGGTAGCGGAGTGAAGAACCTCACCTTACCAAGTGAGCTGTAATTGAGCAGGTGCATCTTATGCACTCATTGGGGAAAGTAGAGAACAAATAATTGGCTTATTATGCACTCCTTAATTGGTTCAACTGACTCTTGGGGCATAAGGGACTGCACAGAGAATCCTGTTTTGGGATTTGGTGAGACCAGGGAGACCTCATGAAATTTCCCTACCTGATGAAAATGATTAGACACTCCGCCACTTAGCAAACACAATAAGGAAATACCCTATAATCTGTTAAGAGCTGCCTGAACTTCCCGACTGTGTGGTCAATGGGCCCACGTGAACGTAAAGCTCCGTGGGAATAAAGTGCTCTGACATACGGGAGGCAGTGACCTACTTTAGGGTGCTCAGTACCCTGAGGAGTGACTAACTTTCTCATGCTACAGGAAGCCATCTGCCTCACAGGGGTGACATTTTTCTTACCCATGAGTTTCATCCCAGCTGTGACAGTTATCTGCCTGTGTAAAGGGATGTGGGAATTTCAGGTCTTTGCCTAAATCACATGGACCCCTCCCACTCTTTCTTCAATTGCCTAGATATTTCAGTCAGATGTTTTCTGGCCTAAGTGATGATAGCCTTAATTTTGCCTTTCACATTGGCCATGGCTAGATTATGTTGTAGGAGGGAGGAGAAGCTTTCCAATGTGTTTGCGATAACTCGTGATGCTACGTTAAAGGAAAATGTGGTGTGTAGCCTCATGATAACTGATGCACTTTTATCCTTCTGTATTTATTATTTAAGCCGAGGTTTTAATTTTTAGATCAATAAATAATAGGACATTATCTGAATGCTAAAAAAAGGCGCTAGATGTTTTTAGCATCAGAACCTGCCCGCCTCTCACCACCTCCACTGTTAGTACCTAGTCCAAGGCATCATCACCTCACACCTAGATGACCTGCATGTCTCTAAACTAGTCTCCCACTGTCATCCTAGGTCTGGCTGCTGTGTTCCAACTTGTCACACAATAGCCAGAGTGAGCCTATTAAAATGCAAGTCAATTTTGCCATTTCCCCATGAAAAACCCCTCATGGCTTCCCATCTCACTCAGAGCCAAGTCCATGGTCATCCCCATGGCCAAAGGCCCTGAGAGATTGCCCCCCCAGCACCTTCCCTGCCCCTTCTTGCACCCTTGCCATGGCTCCAGCCATGCTGGCCCTCTTGTCACTCACAGAGAGAAGTGCTCTCTCCCCAGTGATCTTTGCACTTGCTGTTTCTTCTCCGGGACATTCTGGCTCCACTGCCTTCATGACCCTGTTGCTCCAGGATCTCTGCTCACACGGCCACTTATCAGAGAAGCCCTTTGTGACCACTCTCCATGAAAGAGGCAATGCCCTCAACACCCCTTCCTCTTCCCCACAGAAGTTGCCATCATCCGGCATTTCCTTCCTTCGTCTCTTGGTCTGTTTGTGGCCAGGTTCCCCACCCTTGAACACGTGTCCCCAGGCAGAGATTTTGTATTTTTCTTTACTTCTCACAGAGGACTGCACTTTCCAAGGTGGCCACAACAAGCCTTTTGCCTCCTTAGAGTGTGACATTGACACTTGCATGTTGAGAGATGGGGGAAAGGGGGGTCTATGCTTCTTCCCCTTGAGTCTTGGCAGGCCTGTGGCTATTGTCATAGTGATGCTAGTCACTTCTGTGTTTCCCGAGGGTAACTCACAAAGGCTCTGTAGCTTCCTCTTGGTCCTCTTGGGGTCCCAAGTCTTGCCATGAGGAACCCTGGGCTACAAGAAGAGGCTCCACTTAACTGTTACCGTGAAGGTCCCAGCTGAGGTCCAGCACTGCCTGTCGGCCATGTGACTGAGCAAGGCTTTGCAGAGACTCCAGTCCCCGTCTGACAGCAACTGTGTCCGAGACCCCAGGAAACGACTGCCCAGGCTGCCCTAGTCAACCTCTGGAACTATGGGACGTAATAATAAAATCCTTGTTATTTTTGAAGCCCCTAAATTTTGGGATATCTCATTTAGCTGTGGTGGTGTGCAGAGCACTGCTGTGTCCCCAGAGCCTAGCAGAGCGCCTGAAACACACTTCCGCTCTCAGTATTTCCTGATCAGACGGGTGATGCAGCGCTCCAGAGGGGAAAAGCAGGCTGGTTTCTTGGTGGAAAGTAGGCTGGGTTTTTTCTCCCTTTTGTAACCTGATGACAACTTTTGATTAAGTAATTTATGTACTGTACATCCCCCTGTATATTTAGAAATTTTAGGTTGGCAATGCCCTTTGGGTTTTTAAATACACATGTATAACAGTAGACAGCTCAAAGGATCTGAATGAAGGAAGCTAAAGGGAAGATGAAGCTTAAACAAGTGGTCTTTTTTGTCATTTTTTGGTCATTCATTACATGTGAACATCTTTGAGAGAAAGACTCTTAGTAAGCCCAGGAAAGGGTCTCCATATTACCTGTATTCTTGTCGTATTTCTCCCCAGCTGAAACTGCTAATCATGACTTACACAGAGCATAGAGAAACTGTAGCCTCATTTAACTATTACTATAATAGAATTTCAGAGAAAAGCAAAAAGTGAAGCAGAGCAAAAAGAAATACAAATAAAAGCTTTCGCAGTCGCCGTAACTCACAGGAAGTACCATCGCTTTAAAGGGGGCTCTTTTCTCAACAGGGAAGACCGGCTAGCCCTGGAACTGTGTCGTCTTCCCCTTCACTGCTACCCTGCGTCAGAGCAGTGGGGGGTTCTCAGAGGCCACCCTTCAAAGGTCGCCTGTGTCCCTCCTTAAAAGTCATCCTACCTGATTCAGTCACTTGACTTTAGACACAAAGGGGTCGAGCTTCTGCCTTGGGATAGTGTCAAAAATTTATTTGGGGTTGATTTGATGCAGAGCTGCTTGTCTTTGGGCAGGCCCTTGCAGTCACCCCGCTGGCCGTTCCAGCATGTGACTTGGGTCTTGCAGAGATGAGGTAGACCAGGCTAACTGGTTCTTTTTCCTTGAAAGCCTGCAGGAGAAACCTAGGAAACTGCTGCCTCATGTACAGTATCATCTGAGGTGTGTAAATTACCCACCTCTGCTGACTCCAAAAGGAAACCAGAGCTCCGAGGAGGGCTACCTCGGGCTGGGGAACCATCCTGAACAGGACACTTTGCCAGTTTCCCCAGGCTTCCAGACATCTGCTGTGGGCCGAGTGGAGGTCCCCAGGCCGGGCTCCAGATGTGTTCTGTGACCCTTAGCCTCACTTTCATCTTGAAGATTTTCCTTCTGTTCCTGGGGGCTGACGGCAAGTTTGTAAAACAGCATGACTGAATAAAGTCACATTAGGAATTTAGCGCGGGCTGGAGTCAGAGCACAAGGAATCAGCAATGAAGACCTGGCACTCGGAGACTGTGTAGCTGTGACGCTAAGTCTGGGGTGAGTGTCCCTTACACCCAGATGAGCTATCCCAGCTGCCTGTGAGTGGGCCAGCAACAAACCGCTCCTACCAAGCCCTGTCTTGTTTTGGTTTAAGTCCCGATTCTGTTTTAAGCCACTAAGCTTCGGGGTGGTTCATGACACAGCAATCAGGACACCGTTCCCCGGCCCGACTCCCAGAGGAAACCACACGGGCCATTTCTATTTTGGATAGCTTCTGGTGGCTATTGTTAAATATCTAAAGAGATTTTCTGTTTTGTGATTTATCAATTGGACACGTTGTTGATTTTTGTCCTGCGATAGGTAAACACTGCTGAATTAAAACTGTAATTTAACCAAGGTGTTTGTTTTTAAGACAGAGAGAAGGATAGGGCTAAGGTGGAGCGCTCTATGGCCCCATTCATCCTCACCCCCAACTTCTGCTCCCCCGTCAAAGGACTTAGTCCCCCGTCTTAGTCCTTTTAGCTCTTATCCTGTTACTAACCTTTGAAGTTCTCACCAACACACTTATCCTACAGTTTTTGATCTTTACATTGTATACATTATCTATTGGCTCCTGCTGCAGAAGCTAAGTGTCTGCTTTCCTACAGTGCACTCCCTGCCACCACCCCCTCCCTGCTGCACACGCTTCGATTTCCTCAAACGCTCAGAAATTATTATAGTTTTGGGGTAAATCAGTGTCCAGTGTCTAGTTATTATGATTTTATAAATATCTGTATTGTTTATAGTTGGGCTATCTCTGTACTTTAGTAACATTACCCTTCTTGAACAATATTTTTTCTAGAGCTAATAATTATTCCATTTTTAATTCTGCGTAGCTTTCTGTGTACCTGTTGACACTTCCCTCTGGAAATGGAAGTGAATGTACCTAAATGCATATTCTCATTGAAGGAAGTAAATGCAACTTTTCTCCACCACAAATCCATAAAACAATCTCTCAGTTCCACTGTTTTGGGGAGACCTCCTCCCCAGGGTCCTCTGTCTTCCTGCTCGCCTCTGGGCTGTGATGCCTCTGGGCCTAAGATTGCCCCATGGCTGTGGCCCTGGGGCTTCCTTATCTGGGGGATTTCTTTCACTTCTCTTGTATTAGGCCCCGTGTGTATTAGCTGTCTATTGCCGTGTAACAAGTCGCCCCCAAACTTCGTGGCTTAAAACAATCAACATTGATTTTCTCACATTCCCCACTGTGTTTGTGAGCCATGGATCCAGGGACAGTGTAGATGGATGGTTTTGGTTCAGAGTTTCTCGTGAGGCTACGATCTTTTGAAGTTTGGCTGCAGAATCTGCTTTGAAGCGTAGCCATGAGCCTCCTGGCTGGAGGATCTGGTGCCTCACCACACGGACCTTTCTATGGGGCTGCTCACATCCTGCCAGCTGGCTTCCCCACAGTGAGGGACTCAAGAAAGAGCACCAGACAGCGACTGAGACAAAAGGCTGTGTGTCTCTTATAACCTGACTTCAGACATGGCAGATCACTACTTCTGCCATCTTCCTCTTGGTCACACAGCCCAGTCCTTGCCAGCATGGGAGGGAGCAGTAGAAGGGTATGAATGCCAGGGGGAGGGGCTCATTTGGGTGCATCTCGAAGACTGGGAGAATCTCCTCATTTGGATTCCATGGTTGCTTTTTCTTTCTCTTCTTTGTTGACAACTTAATTGTGGTGGATTACGTTTCCTAGTAGCATCCTGAAATAGCTTGCCTGGGAAGTAATCTTTTTGCAGATTTTGCATTTGTGAACATGTCTTTAATCTGTCCTCCTCCCTGAATAATGGTTGGGGTTTTGAATTCTAGGAGGATATTATTTTTCTTTAGAGTTTTGAAGGCATTGCTCCATTTTCAGGTAGTTTCCACAGTTAATATTGTCAACTCTGACGCTGTTCTGAATCTTCATTGCCATGTGCTTCCTGTTCTTTTGAAAAAGGTCTCGAAATGTTTATGCTCTTCTCTTTATTGCCTGTATTCTGGAGTTTCATGTCAACATGTGGGTTTTTTCCCTTTGTATAGGAAAAAGAAAATTCATGCATTTTCCTGGGTATGTGTGGGACACTTTCAACCTGGAAACTCAGGATCTTCAATTCTGTGAAGTTTTTGAATTTATTCATTCAATAATTTTCTTAGTTATCTCTTTCTGGGGTCATATATATTACACATTTAACTTGTATTGATTCTCTGGTTTTTCTTAGTGTTATGTTTTCTATATTCTATCAGTTTTTCTTTGACCTACTTTCTGAGATATTTGCTCAACTTTATTTTCTGAAACTTTGATTGATTGTTAATTTTCTACCCTTACATTTTTGACTTCCAAGACATCCTTTGTTTTTTTTTTATGAATATTCTCTTTTTAAAAACATTGCTCCTGTTATTTTATCATTTCGTCCCTTTCCCCCCCGTTGGATGCTTTCTGAGAATGTCTGGCTCGGTGATCATGGACTGCCGGTGAGCATGGAGAGCGATGCATGAGAAGTGAATTGGAGCTGTGTGTGCAGAGGCAGGGCTTGTCAGGACGTGGGCTTTAATTTAGGGTAATTGGTTGGTGCTGTTTCATGATGGATGTCCTGACTCTCAGTATTTATAGGTCTTTTCCTTGAGTTGTTCAGTTTCCTCAGAGAAAAATGACCCAATCTCTTGCTTAGGGCGCATGTGTTGGGGGATGGATACCAAACCAGGCTGCCAGGATTCTGAGAGCTGAGCAGGGCAGGGGGATGGGGGAATTCCAACACACCCATGCATGAGTTCACCCAGTTTTCCTGGGTCAGAGGGGCGTTCCTCAGCTCTGGCCTGGGTCTCTGAGGCTGGAGCTTGTCTGGGTTAGCCTCTCAGTGAATTGCTGGCACGGGGAGAGAGACAGTGACCTGGTTGTGCTACAAACGGGGTAGAGGGGAAGAGGTTAACTGTTTGGTGGACTGACTTTCAACCCCTGTTGCTCTGGCCGAGACTCAGCCTTCCTCCAGCCTTCTCAGGTGCTGGCTGTCCCCTGTCTGGGGGCCATTTACCTTGTTGTTCCTGTGTGTAGAGGGGCACTAATTGGTCAAACGACTTTTTATAGTAACACCGAGATATTATTTGCCCCTTTCACTCACATTCTCCGATGAGCTTTCAGGGGGATTTTCCAGAGAGAGCATGATGTGTGATAGCACAACAGATTACATGAAGCAGCTGGTCTGAGAGTCCAGCCATCTTCCGTTAAGCCAGACATTACAAAGATTTGTAAATGTGTACAACAAAACCTCTCTTCTCACTACATGTTTTTGTTTTGGAACATGTAATGATCGTTCATAAAATATGTTATGTATTCATGTTAATATGTGCTGAGTTTATTAATATCATCTAAATGAATTAATAAATCTAAAAAGTCCTAGCTTTGTGGTAAATATTGACATACAGAGTGGGCAGAAGTAGGTATGCAGTTGTGAGTGTACAAAACACAGTTTATTCTTGTGTTATTATTTATGTATTAACTGTATTATTTCCCTCCAAACAACTGTAAACCTTCTTTTGCCTTCTCCCCTGGGTATAACCAACACCAGCAACAGCTCCTTTGGGTCTTCAATGCTTTTCAATAGAATGAAAGAGGCTTGAGACCTGGGCTGTCTGTGGTAGAATGACACTCCCGCATTCTTCCTCTCCACCCTTCACTCCTCCCGAGGTGACAAGGGGTGACTTTATGGAAGCAGAGGACAGTATGGAAGCAGAGGAGGGCTGGTGCAGCTCAGCCTTTCTCTCCACCTTTTTTAAAGGGGATCCCAAGACCTTAAACTTCAGACTTGCCTGTCTGTGGAGAGCACACGTTGCCCTTGGGTTTAGGCCTTGGGTCCACTGAGGCACCCACGCCGGCACCCATTTGGCCCGTCATTGCCTGTGATTGTGATTGCACAAATCTGTCTCATGAGGGAGTAGAGTCGGCAAATTTATCCCACTTGGGCAGAACAAGCTCTGTTTTCCAATAAGAGCTTTATCTGCCTTCAAGGCGACATTTAACTTTTAAAAACATTTACATTTGGAAATGATCAAAACGTGTGTAGTGGTTCTTCTCTGCCCTTCACCCAGCTCCCCCTAGTGTCGCTGATGCAGTGACCACAGAGCAGACACCACGTGGGAGATTCACAGTACATCACAGTGAGCCAATCCGCGGACCTCACTTGAATTTCATCAGTTTTCCACAGACTTTCTTCCGCTCCAGGATCCAGTCCAGGATTCCATATTACAGATGACATTTTGATCTCTACTGTCCAGCCCTGCATTTATGTCTTAATTGGTTGTGTGCTCGGTTGAGGAAAAAAGGGGGGTGTCATTTATCAGTCAGCTTATCTCCCAGCACTTCCAAATATTGAATCTTTCTGGAATTCTGTGGTCTGCAGAGGTTGGTTCTCGTCTTTGTCCGCATACCCCTCACTACGGTACTCTGCGTGAGGCCTGCTCTCACTGACTCAGCTGGCTCGGGCTCACCCCTTTTCTGGCTCCCAGAGCTTTGCTGATACCCCTCGTGGGCTCTTGCCTTTCCTCTCGTTTCCCGTGGTTTGCTTCCTGCGAGACTTGCACTCTCCTCCCGCCCATGGTCTGAGAACTTGGGAGCTAATGTATTTTTATGCTTTAATATTAATATTGGTTGGATTTCAGGAAGGAGCAGAGATAAATAACAGGTTTAATCTTCTTGTGTAATTAGAAATCTGACCCTGATATATCCCCAATGTGTACATTATTTTTGTTTTTCAATTGAAAACCTTATTTAAATACTTTTAATAACTATTGTACTTAAACAAAGCTTTATAGTTACTCTTAAAGCAAATAAAGGCTCTGGAAAGATTCTGGAAAGATTGGGGAGCTTTTAAGCTAATTTTATAGGTGTGCTGTTTATTATAATTGAACATATGTAGGCCCTGATTAGAATGCTTTTTTTGTAGCCCGCGTTGAATTTCTCAGCTTGGAACCAAAAGCAGGTCCAAGGATTTGCTGTATCCTTCAGGCCTGGCTGGTATCATGGCGCCTCCAGCTGCTCACGGCTCAGAGCTGCCCGTGGGTCTGTCCTCATGGCCTCCTCTTTCAGTTTCTGAAAATGAGGAAGTGCTGGAAGGAAGAAACACTATCTTATCTCTGGTTCCCAGCTCCCAACTTTCTTCTATCATTTTCTTGAATTCACCTGAAAAGGAAGAGTGAGATTGTGGCTATGTAATACTTTTCTACAAAGTCTTCCACCTTCCCTGATTGCTTTTCCTTGAATTCAAAAGAAATCAGGCTCTTGACAGTTGGCAGGATTTATAAGAAGAGTAAAGCGTTTTCCTCCCATCTCTTATTTTAAAGCGATCTTACCTTCGTATGTATCTATTCCTTGTCTTTACATTTCTGTTTTGTATTTATGGACCCATAAACAATAAATTATATATTACGTGTTGTGTATTTAAAAATTGCATCCATGATTTCTTCCTGGGGTGGAGGGTGCGGGCTGGGAATGCCAGTGGAGAATAGAATGTGGGGACAGAACCCTGGACTGTGATGTTTGGTTTCTTTAAAGATAAAGATCTGAGGCCCATATGATAACACGTTCATTTTGAGTGGTGGAAATGAGTATTTATGATGTCATTTGTCTCTTCTGTATTAAACATTTCCCCCCCACATTTTAAAAATAACCATTTTAAAGCTAGATGTAGCTTGATTTTAATAAAAATAATGGTGATTACTTGGTTTTCTGTCATCTGAGAATGAGCTGTTTTCCATAAGAGAAATGGTGTTCTCCAACTGAAATTTAACTTGTAAGTGTGCCAACCATGTTTCCTAGACCTTGGTGTGGGATGGTATGAGCATCAGTCACAAAGCATCGTAACTGCCTATCAGTTCGCATTTGATCTGCAGAAAGCCCAGCCCTCTCAACTTTGGTAAAAGAGCCTAAAGGTCTCTATGAAATTCCTGTGCCCGCAACGTCTGGGCTCGCTGTGATAATGACTCCCGTTACCACCTGTGTCACTGGTGTCACACTGAAGTTACCTGATGCAACGTGGGCCCTGACAGCTGTGCCCTTGACATCCAGAGCATTCAAGCAGTCAGCACCCTTGGTGACAATGTGCACAAAGCTGCTGCCACCACCACCTAGCCATCCCTGGCACCAATGTTGCTGATGTTTTATAGTCTGAAAGTCCCATGTGGGCTTCAGAGAAAGGGGTATTTTGGCTCCTATCAGCATGTCCTCCTGCCTTGGGTGCAGGCTGGAGAAAGGGTCTAAGTGACAGTCATATTCAATGCGTGGCTTGTATTGCATCTTAAAAATATCACCAATAAGTCAGAGGAATCATTTGGCTTACTGCTGTTTCTATGGCTGGACAACTTCGATCTTATTCATCAGCCTGCTGAACTCTTGCTTTTTCAGAAAACTAGATACTATCCCCAAACTTTCTGATATCCCTGGTTTTAACTGTCCTGGCTTGAATCAAAGCAGTTGAATCTGATACAAATTCAACGTTGTTTCCTTCAAGAATCTACTCATCTTTCTGAGCTTGGGATGCTGAACAAGGAACACCTGACCTCATCTGTACCCTGTGGATGTATTTTTTGCCCAAGAAATTTCTGATTTCAACAAGAGAACCATTCTCCTGAATAACGATGTCGATGGGGAAGTGGGCGTGCACAGACCTCATCTTGTCATGGAAGCCCTGGGTAACAGCCTGGATACATGCTATGCTCTTATTCACGTCTCCCTTCCAAGTTGGGGCTGTTGATGCTGTGCTTGGGATGAGTTCTTTTCTTAAAAGAATCTTGATCATCATTAAATTGGATCCCTTGTGAGCCTGTACCGCCAGTGCCTTTGCAACATCTCGATACGCCAAATTTTTAGGAGACCAGAGCTTAGACTCCTGCTGGGACCCTGTGACAAGTTCAGAAGCATTTATATTTTTAAAAAATATAACTTAAAAAGGAACTTTTCCTAATATGGACTGTTTAGTGTCCTGACTGTAGAAATTAATTTTATAATTCGAAAGAAGGTGCAGGTGAAAAGAAGGTCCTCTGTGTCTCAGGGGATTATCTATAACAGTGAGGCATAAGGATGATTTAGGTAACTGTAGAACATGACAAATATAAATATTGCTCAGGTCCAGAAGCAGGAAGTAAAGTACAAAACTGGCTGCATTAGCACATGAAAAAGCAATGAGAAGTTAAGTTAAATAAATGCCGTAAGAAAAAGCATATCAATCAGAAAAGGAGGTAGATGGGCAGTGATGGAAGTTGGCAAAGTCACAAGGCAGATTCGCCACGGTGTCGCAGTTCTGACCAGGAGTTCTGGTCAGCAGACTTCATTTGTCTGGGGATAGGGACAGCTTTTCGAGACAACACAACCACCAAGCCCACATACGGAGCAATCAATTCCATTAAACATCAGACTTTTAAAGCTGAATACTGTTGGTCTGGTTCCATGATCACTAAGTCAGAAGGTGAAAACTGAGGTCCCCTTGGCTGTTAAATTTTTTTGTTTTAAAAACACAATTTGTAGTCTATGGCCATACCACTCTGAACACGCCCGATCTCATCTAAAAACACAATTTGTAGTTAGGCTTCTATATTAGCTTTTTGTAGGCAAGACATAAAAGTGCATCCAGAGAAGAATGATTTGCTCTCAGGTTGTAAAAGAAAAAAATCAACAATTTGAGCTTGCAAAGTGGAGTCAAAGATTCTAGAGCTCCGTGAATTCACTGGCGTGCCAACATGAGAATTCTTGGTAGCAGACTATCCGCCTTGACGGTGCCCTTCCTAGGTACGAGACCCACCAACAAGGGTGATGCTCTGTCACATTGGAGCATTTAGAATACAGAGAAAACACAGCCACAATCCCACCGATGCAACGGTTTTGACGTTATTGTTAATTTTTGGGTGTATTTGCATGTAATTGCATTGTTTCCTTTACTTTACATGTGTATTTATTTAACAATTTTTTATTGAATTGCTACTATATTCTAGATGTTGCTCTAGGCACTGGGTAAATATAAGCTTTTGTCTTCAAGGAGCATACCTTTAAAATGAGGAACACAAAATAAATACATGGC
>PVKM010001644.1:0-62689 GCA_004027735.1 Carollia perspicillata
GAGCGTGCACGCCCTTGGGCCGCTCGGAGGACCGGGAGGAACTGCTGGAGGCTCTACAGGCTCTGGTGGGAGGTGCAGTGCAGTATGACGGGCAGACGGGGGCGCCGCTGAGTGTGCGACAGCTCTGTGGACTCCTCCTCGAGGGCGAGGGCCAGGGCAACGGCAGCCTCCTGGCACCGTACCGCGGGCTACGTCGGGCCGTGCAGGTGAGCCACCCTAAGCACCTCGAGAGGGTCAGCCCACCAGGGCCGCTGCTCCACATCCACTGTGCAGTCTTGGACAGCTGTGAACCTTTCTGAGCCTTACTTTCTTCGTGTGTCACTTGCCTAAGGTCTCACAGGTAATAAAGTCCCAGTCATCTACCACCTTAACCTCTAATACACAGGGACCCAGGCACCTACCCTTCTGATCACAGACTCCCAGGACAACTCGGGAACTCCTCTTCTGACATCTGACCTTTGACTTGTAGGTTGTCCTACACAGCCTGGGCCAGAGGTGTTTAAGCTTTTCCCGAGCAGAGACATTGGCCCAGCTGAGGGCCACAGAACCCCAAGTGTCTGGCGTGGGTGACCGGCAGTGGTTGTACCAGACCTGTACTGAGTTTGGCTTCTGTGAGTGCCTGGCTTTCTCTCACCTCTGATAACCACCACCCGCACCCCCTGCCCCAAATGCCTATTGAAGTGATAGGGGATAGGCAACAGCATTTATTTGAGATGAATAAGAATACCTGTATGAGAAGCACTCGTTCATGCAGAAACCGAAATAGTTTTCCAATTACCAGACAGAGACAATAGGAATTTGTGAGAAAGGGAAAAATTACATCAAGAGAAGGAAGGCATTTACTTCTATTGGTGCAGATAAGCTAACACAGTGAATTAACATTATAAAGAATGTTTTATTTTTCAGTCCAATAGCCATCAGTCTGGTAGTCATACTATCTGCTTTCTTGTTATCTTTGCAAACAGTTCTTTGTGGCACAATGTTGCTTTAGGCCCAGGCCAAAGGTTATTTTCCCCTGTTTTATTATCCAAAGGTTTGAAGTATAAGACATACAAGGCAGCTCTGACTCCATTTTAAAGAGTCTGTTTATATTATATATTTTTATGTTTCTCTTTGTTTTCAAAAACTCAAGGATGTTTTTATTGATTTTAGAGAGAGGAAGGGAGAGAGAGAAACTGATTGGTTGCCTCCCATGCGTATCCTGACTGTGCATCCTGACCCAGGCTCGAACCTGCAACCTTTTGGTGTGCAGGACAATGCTCCAACCAACTGAGCCATCTAGCTGGGGTACATTTTCCCTTTTTCATCAAGATCTTTCCTCGAAAACATTGCTGATCAATTATTGGAAAGCAGTATTGATCAGTTATTAAATCATTGGTTCTTAATTGTCAAGTGGCTCATTTTGAGTATATTATGTCATATATGTCATTGTCAGTCTCTTGTCATGATAGTACATCATGTCCCATGTAGGGGGGGAAGTGGTTTTTTAGGAGGCTGAGCCCACTAAGCCCACACTTGAACAATGAGAGCGTGAGGCTTTTTAAAGATTTTATTTACATATCTTTAGAGGGGAAGGGAAAGAGAGAAAGAGAGAAATGTCAATGTATGGTTGCCTCTTGTGCGTCCCCTACTGGGAACTGGCCTGCAACCCAGGCATGTGCCCTGACTGGGAATCAAACCGCGATCCTTTGGTTCAGAGGCCCGCACTCAATCCACTGAGCTACAGCCAGAGCCGGTTATGTTTCTTTAAGGGCATAGAAGATCTTCTGTAGTTTCTGGAGGTTTCTTACATGAAAATTTTATACACTTTGGTGATCATTTCCAAACATTGAGCATTCATTGTCACAGTATTGCCGGAGTGGTGTCTTTATAACATCAAGCTGTGTAAAACACAAAGACTTATAACAGCAAAACTTTCTATAATAACAAAGGAAATGTTAAGTCCCATTTGAAGAATAATTGTAAACCAGGATCAATACCTGAGGGCAGTCAGCTGAAGATATTAGAGGACCATGAGGTGTCAGTGGGAACCATATCTAATCATTTGGCTTGTGCTCAGATTGTATCTAGTTCTATCTCTATTTTGCCAGACCAAGTACAACAGGAGGTATTTACAATAGAGCAAACCCCATCTTGTTCAGCTAGGATATGGTTTAAGAATAACGTTATTCTCTAATACAACTCATGTAAGGAAATTGAAAGATTTTTCCTGGTTGGCTATTACTGTGGCAGTCACTACAGTGCCAGCCCAAGAGAAAATTCTGGTACCTTTACTAGAGCTGACATTGCCAGGTATTGAACAGTCTTGACTATGTGTGTGATCAACTGCATGTTTTGACCTGGGAAAGAGGTTTAAAAATGACATCCCATGTTGAGTTATCTTTCTAGTGAGAAATCAGAGGGGAAAGGAAGCAATAACTATTACAGTGGGTGCTTGATCCCCATATTTTAGGAAGGTACAGATTTCACAGGCAAGGCCTGGAATCTTGGGTGAGTTGTCTACAATAGGCGTTGCCTGCTTCACTTCCTAGTAATCATTAAGTTTAAACCCTCTGTGGTTTGAACAGTCCAGTTAGGTGCGAGAAACTTTCTTTAAATTGGAAACATGAACCTAAGAGTTAACATCTTTAAATATGGTCATGTGGGGATTAGTTAAGAGTACCTGAAATTCCAGACAGATCAGGTAGGAAGGAAAAGATTGTTTTAATTCTGCTTGCAAAGGTGTAACTTACCAAATTGTTGTAGGTCATAGTAGTTTAGGATAAAAAAATTCCTATATCTGAAAAACAAAGATCAAAATCTAGTAATATTTTATATAAAAGTCACAGTCATCCTTGTCAGTTCATTTAGCCCCATGTTATTAATTTTTGTTGTGATCTTGATATTTTTGGTAGTAGTTTCATGATCCAGTTTTTTAGAGTTCTATAAATCTTTATGCAGTTTAGTGTTATGTTTTTAATGTTATCTCTTTGAAGATGAAACATATTCATAGGAACACTTTTTTCCAAAGCATCAGAGTAAAACAGTAACTGTCTCTAATGATAACACTTTAAAATGGCCATGGTTGAAGACCTGGTGAGAGTTCACTACATACATACATACAAGTGATGCAACGGACTTAGTTACCCTCCCAATCTTAGTTAGCTTGACCATACATAACATTATTTTTATAGATCCTTCCACAAACTTTCTGCAGGTTCCACAAAACTTCTGCAACTTATACATACCTTTCAGTTTTTGTCTTTTTCATATTTTATTTTTTTACTTTTGGACAAAATTACTTTGCTTTTTCCTTCTTACAAAAAAAAAAGGTTCTTTATATCCTTCCTTATCCAAAAAACACATTCTATTTTCTTTTCCCTCAACCAGATGCATCTCCATGCTTCATAGTGCTTCTAGTGAGAGCATATACCCTATTTTTCATACACAGTCGTTTTGTTTTATCCTTATTACTGTCCCATCACAGCCCTATCATTCTGGGCCACCGCTATCTGGGGCATGGGCATCTCTGGCAGGCCTGTGAACTCTGGTCATTATTGGGGAGAGCTCTGTAAATGATTACTGAAGGATACTAGAGAGTTGGGTTCACACCCCACACTTACTGATGTCTCCCTCCACAGATGTCACCTGTCAGGGCCCTAGATGTCCTTTCTCCCAGCTCCCAGCACTGCCCTCCCAGCTAGAGCTGTGTGAGAAGGTGTTCGGGCTTTCAACCTCATCCATAGTCCAGGCTGTGACCCAGACCAACTCCTACTATGGTGGCCAGACACCAGGGGCCACCCAGGTGCTGTTTGTTAATGGTGAGCATGCCATGAAAACCTGACCCTGAAGTCTCCCCCTTGCCCCAACGCAGCACACTATTCTCTCTCTCTCTCTCTCTCTCTTTTTTTTTTGTGCCAGGGGATGCAGACCCCTGGCATGTGCTCAGTGTAACACAGGCCTTGGGACCCTCGGTGTCGGCTCTCCTCATCCCTAGTGCCTCTCACTGCTCAGACATGGCACCTGAGAGGCCCTCAGACACCCCCAGCCTCCGCCAAGGGCGCCAGGTAAGAAAGAGAAAGGTCTGGGTGGTTTACATTTGCATTTGTATTTGCATACAATTTGCGTGTTCCTGCCCTCACTGGTGCTAGGATCTGACTTTCAAAATTCTCCACACCTCTCCACAGAGTATCTTTCAGCAGCTGCAGACCTGGCTCAGGCTGGGCAAAAGGAGCCCTGTTAGGGGTGGGCTCTGAGCTCCACACCCTCACCACTCCCTGCGTGGCCCTCTCGGACCAGGATTCACTGGACGGAAGAAGGCAGCTGGTTTAGAAATTTGGATTCAGCCCCTGTTCTGCATATAACTGACTTGTGTCTGCAACCATCCTCACTCCCAACTAAACCTGGTCTGTTTCAGATAGTGTTCTGTAAATATAAGTGGATGATTATTCTCATTGTGAATGTTGGTATTTTGAAGTCAAATGTCAGAGAAATGTCACTTTATATGCTGGTGCCCTCCCTCTGCTAATTGGCTCAAATTCTGCTCAGCTCCCTGGCTGGTTCCTTGTGCATGCCTCTCTCTGGACCTCAGGCTCTGCCCTGTCTGCTTCTCACCCTTCCCCCACTGTGCCCCTCTTCCTTAGTCTCTTCCCCTCTGTCCTGTCTGTCTCAGTTTGTCTCAGTCTCCTCCTATTGCTCAAACACTTTCATTTCTCAGTGTGTTTTAGCCAGTTTCGCTATTTATTTCTCTCTGTGCCTCTCTCAATGTCTTCCTGCTGGCCTCTTCTCTCTCCTGCTCTGCCCTTGGTTGTCTCCATTACTCAGTTTCTATCTCTCATTCTGGCCTCTGGGTCACTTTCTTTCTCTATCTCTGCCTCTGTTTCCCTCCCTCAGACGTTCCCTGTACTCCTTCACTGCCTCCTAAATCTTTCTGTCTTCTGAGGCTCTCTCTGTTTCTGTCTAATACTCATCCTCACTGCCTCCATTGTTCTTCCCATCACTTAATATTTGTCTTTCTCTGTCTGTCTCTCTTTTAGTCTTACTTCTAAACCCGTCACTCACCAACTTTTCCCAAAATCAATTGTCACTCTGACTCTTCCAGCTTCTAACCCCAGGGATTTAGAGCTCTGGTGAAACCTTCCAGATGGGGACACCCCAGGGTTCTGTGAGGATGGGCCCGATCCCAAGGGTCCTCTTAGCCTGGCTCAGCTGGGTCAGCCGGGCACCAGTTCCCCACCATGAGCAGCAGCCAACAGGTTGCAAGTCAGAGAGCTGGGAAGTAGGGCCCACAGAATGGCAAGTCAGGAACATGGAGCTGGTGAGAGCAGCCCTGATGCCCATTCTCCTGTGAGGAAGTCATTCTCTGCCTTTCATGACTCTAAACCCTGAGGAGCAACTATTTTTTATTCTAAAGCTGAGTCTCAGCGCCCCCATTTATGAATTCACCATTTCCACCGTAGCCTGACACACCGCAGGTCCTTGGTGCCTGCCGAGAAATGAAAGGATAAGGTCTCACCTCAACTCTTGACTTATCCTTGATCTCCCTCTTGCTTGCTGGGTGCCTTCTCCCTCGATGTCCTTTGCAAACTTCTTTTCCACTTACTATCTGATGGGCGTGTGTTTGGTGTGGGCTGCCTTCTGTTGTTAAGCATTCTCAGAACTTCAGCACTTGGGGAAAAACTTAACCTCACACCCACCTCACACCAAAAGCCAAAATTGATACAAAATGGATCATAGATCTAAATCTAAAACTAAATCAAGAAAAAAAATAGAAAACTTCTTTATGACCTAGCAGTAGACAAATATTTCTTAGAGAAAAAAAATAGCATAAAATACATTAAAAGTGACAAATTGAACATTATTGAAATGCCTGCTCATTAAAAGACATCACTAAGAAATGGTAAGACAAGAAAAGACTGAGGGGAAACATGCGTAATACAGATATCTGATGACAGGCTTGGTCCAGATTATTTAAAGAAGTGCCAGAAACCAACAAAAGGCACTCACAGACACAGACACAGACAACCACGTGGTGATGACCAGAAGGAAGCTGGGGTGAGGGCTGGGTGGAGGTGGGCAGAGGGCACCAGGGAAGGGACAAGGACATCTGTGATAAAGTCAACAATGAATAGTTATTTTAGAAGACAACTGAGTAATGGATGGGCAAAGCACTTGCATAAGTACTTCAATTTAAAAAGCACATGTATGGCCAATAATCACATGAAAAAAATGCCCAACCTACTTAACCAGTAGAGAAAGGTGAATTAAAACCACAATGAGGCTTCCAGTCAAGATGGCAACATAGGCAGACATGGCTCACCTCTTCGTACAACCACATCAAAATTACAACCAAATCCGCACGCGCACCCCGTTTGTCACCCTCCTGAGGGTGAACCGGGCACCGCCCTCGAGGACGGTGGCAGTCCCCAGGGCTCCGCGTTGAGTGGTGGCTCCCTGGAATCTGGGAGGAAGGTGGAAATCAGAGCCGCGGGGCAACATCGGGTGATTCCATGAATCCCAGTCCCCAGGAGCCCAAGGCGACCCTGCCTGGTGCTGGAGAAGGAATTTAGACTCCGGTTTTGAGCGACGTTTGCTGAGGAGTCCTGACGTTTCTATGTTTGTATTTTAACAAATAAAAATGCGAGGAAAAGAAATGCACCGTGAATGAAAATATACTGATGGAAAAATCATGCAAAACTATGAGCTTCAGGGGCACCCACGGAACGCGTGGGTAGTCCCGTTGTGCCTTGTAAAAGCATCTCGGTGCAGGGCGCTGTTTTGCAGCGCAGCGGGTGGCACGTTCGCCCGCCATGCTAAAGACCCCAAACCGGGTGGGCACAGCAGTCGCCCGCGGCTTTTCACATTTGTGTTTCTCCTAAAAGTCTAAGCCTTCTTGGGCTCTGACTTAAGGTTTCCCACGTCCTTATTTGCATCGTCAGCCCCGGGACGACCTGCAAAGGATTTCTACGAATAAGAAGTCAAATCACCGCATATTTGAAAATTAGGTCCTTCCCTCTTGCCATCGCCCCTTAGGAGTTCTTTATGTCATCTGGATCCACGACCTTCTACAACATATGTGTTACGAGTATCTTCTCCCGGTCTACGGCTGGTGTTTTCTCTCTCAGTGGAGTCCTCTGATGAAAAAGGTGTTCCGTTTTGATGAGGCCCAGAATGCCAATCTTCCTTTTGTGCGTAGTGCTTATTGGGTCCTGTTTGTGAAGTGTTCGCTTATCTCTGAGGCACGAAGCATCTTCTGATTGTTCTTCAATAGGTTTTATTGTTGGCACTTTTGCTTTTGGTCTGTGGGCAAGTGGCTTGAAGAAGCCCTTCAAGAAAGACAACCAAATGGCCAGTAAGAAATTGATGTGTGCCATGCCTCAATTGTAGGTAGACTGAAGAATGGCTGATGGATACGTGACACATAGATGATGACAGATGACCGACAGGTAAATGATAGATTGATGGATGGGTGACAGATAATAGATGGATAGATAATACAGGTGATAATGGATATATCAGATTGATTAGATTGATAGCAGGTAGATAATACATAGGTAGCTAGGTGGCAGATAAACAATAAATAGGAGGTAAAGAAAAAAGGAAAGAAGGAAGGAAGGACCTGAGACCGACCCCCATCACCAGGCAAAAGAATTCCAGGTGCCGGCACCTAAGCTGAGCCTTGACTCCACATCGGGGCTTTGCTGGTGCAAGGACCCGAGCCAGACCTGCCTCTGCAAACCAGAGCTTCCCTGCCACTTGGACCTGCGCCTGACCCGAGTCTGACCCGATCATCTGACCGAGGCTTTCTGGGTGCTGCAGCCACTAGCGGCCAGAAATCGTCAGCTGGGCACCGAGAAGCTTGTCAGTGGGTTCAACTTTTAGATTCACTTAGCCCAGAGCAGTCCCGGGTGGGATTGCAATGCGCTGTGGGTCAGTTTACTTGGATGTGTGATCGAGACACATCTGCAGAACAGACACACCGGGGACCCAACGCTTGGGCCTCGCAGGCAGGCCCAAGCCTGCGGTGACAGCCAGCGGTCCTCGGACATTTCCAAGGACCAACACCCAGCTCAGCTCCAGCAGCGCGCCCAGCAGGCGGTGAGCGTGGGCTACTTGCAGGTCTGAAGCCCGACGCTTCCCAGAGTCAGGGCTGTGGACAGCGCACCCTGGATTTGCAGGGGAGGTCAAGAGAGGGCTTTCTCGGTACCTTGAGTTGGTGATGTGTACTTTGTTCACAGAGTTTTTTATTTCTATAGGACATATTTCTATTTGTTTGAGTGCAGGCGGGCAAATGGGAGCAACCCCATGGAGGTTCGCCATCATGACTATTGGTGTGTCTGCACCTGGTTAGCATCTCAACTTCCCTTTCCCAAAAATCTAGTAAAAGAACTTCTCCAAAACTTTCTGAATACATCTTCATAATTCTCTTCGTACTATGTACCTGTTTCGTTGCAAATGTGTGCTAGTTTGCATGGTGACTTGAGTCCTCTGTCTCTTTCACTAGAATATAACTTACAAGAGGGTAGATGTAGTGCCCAGCTTTGTTCACCAATGAAACCCTAGTACCCACAGCAGATGTTAACTTAACAAACATGCGAACTCTTACCATGGTCCTGCCAGGTGGATGTTATCTCAGTTTCGAGATGAAGCACTCGGAGAAGCTGCATCTCTGAGCCCTGGAGTCTCCCTCTGATCACAAATATTCGGGAAACTCTGTGTTCACTGTGGGTTTTTCTGGAGAAGAATAAGGGGAGGGCGGGGCTTTCCTAGAGGACTCTTTTTTTTTTTTTTTTTTTACCATTCAACTTGAACACTTCCCGCAAAGATTTGGTTACACATTTTTGGCTAAGAGCTGTAGTTAAGGTTGGTTTTTAAAAATCAGTATATTTCTTCATTATTGAAGAATATATTTATCCTATATGATATGTGAATAGGCTATATTCTTTCTATTATTTTACAACCAATTGGTTCTCCAAAAATCTTTTCTTATCTACTCATTTCTCCTTTAAAAAAGTTCAACCTGAAAGAAGCCTCTCCAACTCTTTTTATGAAGTTTCCAAGATAGCGATTTTATCCAATACTAACTCACTCTACAGCATTTCATTTCTCCCATGGGAATTTTGGTCGTCATCATGAATGGCATTTGGTAACTGAGTCCACAGGTGCTACATCCTGCAATAAGCCAGACAGCCCACCGACTGTCCTGAGTTCCACTTGACTTTTAAATGTCCTTCTGGACTTTCATGTAAGTGAAAATGCTTTATTTTCCCAAGCCTAAACCTAAGTTCTCTTTACATATAAATGCAAACACTTTACATAGACTTAAAGGACACCAAATCAATAAGTTGAAGGGCAACTGGTTTTGGTTTTATTTTACTTAGAAAACCATATAATGAAGAGCAGTACCGTTTGCCTTGGAGTCACCAATGAGACACGCCTCTGTCGTGATGATTCTGAGTCCAGGCCCAAGTACATGCTAGGGCACATGACAGTGGCAGGCATAAAGTAAGCATTCCATGATATTTATTTATGATTTGTTTTTTACTTTTCACTCCCTTCACCCATTTCTTCCAGCACCCCACACTCTGCCTCTGACAACCACCAATCTGTGCTCTGTACCTGTGAGCTTGGTTTTGTTGTTGTTTGATTCCAAATATAAGAGAGATCATACATGGCATTTGTCCTTCTCTAGCTGACTTATCTCACTTAACATAACGCTCAAGGTTCACCAATGTTGTCACAATTTGCAGGATTTCCTTCTTTCTCAGAGCTGAATAATATTCCCTACCACACGGATATGTGGAATATACCACGTCTTCATTTTCCCACTTATCTATGGGTGGACACTTACATTGTTTTCATATCTGGATGGGGTCCTGGCCCAATGAGAAAAATATAATGCTCTTAGACCCACACTTTCTTTCCTTTTTTTGCTTCTTGTCCTTAAAAGCCTCTTTGATTTAAAATGTTCTATAGCTCTCTATGTGACCTTTCCCCCATCATTAGCAGTCATACTGCAAAGATTTTAAAAAATAAAATCTTAGATTACGGATGTTGCTCTGATGACTTTGAAGACTCATTGCACGTTTAGCAACAGCCAAGATTGTGTCGTGGAGTAGCAGCAACAATTTGAGGGAGCATTTCGCAGTAATTTAAACAAAATGTACATAAAGATTAATGAAAGAAAGTCAATCCACCCAGAAGTTAAACCTACAATCTTTTGATTGTAGTCAGGTGCATTTGCAATTGCACTGATGGCTTTAGCATGACAGGAACTCTTAAACACGACATTTTAAATGAAGCATCAGAAATCACTGCTATATAAGTAACAACTATTTTGAACTTAACATTAAAAAAAACTTTTATTAAGTCAAAGACTGCCACGTCCTCACCTTCACATGTTGCATGACGGAGTCCGGACATGAGAAGGAATGAGCTCAGAGAGACAACCTTCTAAGGAAAGGACGTGGCATGACAAAGGGGGAGAGGGGGCAGATCTCTTTTTGTCAGTCATTAGTGGCTCGATACTGTGCTTGCTGATTCCCAAAATCTGGACACTCAGAGAGGAGGTAGAGGGAGAAATTCCCATTGAAAATCCCATTCCTACAGGGAAATTGCAGAGGAACAAAAGAGAACGTCCCCTGCAGAAACCCCTAGAATTCCTAGCAAAAAATAGCCCTACAGCTACCACAAAACCTGAGCTATCTGTACAAAGCATAACCCAAGATTTAGATATAAAAAGTTAGCTTAAAAAGAAAGAGATATCCAGCAGATAGTCCCCACTGTTCAGGAACAGTTTTTGTTTTTCATTCTGAGTCTGACTAACATGAGACAAGTACAAAAACACAGCTCAGAGTAAGTTAATGTTTAATAATAATAATGAGAGAAGTTCTGATGGAATGTCGAGTTCCCCTCTGCCCACTAGTGCTTGTCCAGGATGTTTCAATAAGTAATAAATCTGAGTAAGAAACTTCCCCCAACTGTTTCAATCAAAAATGTCATAGATTAATTACAATAAGCAGAATTATTTGAAATACCCCCTGCTCCTATACCATATCCTCAGACAATTAATCACAGGGTACAAAAGATGTTGTCCGGAGTAGACTAACCATGTGGAAAAAGAACTTACTAAATTGTGTATCACCCTTAAGGCCAATACGTTCTTTTCTGCGATAATATTTGCAAAGATTGTTAGATTAATGAAATTTATATCTGGGTTTTGGGTTTTCCGCTTCTATAATCAACTGTAACCACAAATGTCAACCTATGCCAAAAATGAAAGTATAAAACATTGCTTGCTACACAATTAAAGCGGAGCAGAATTTCACCGTCCTTTGAGTTGCGTGGTTATTCTGTCTCTCATCGCCAACGCCTTACCAACGCCTTACCTTCTCGCGACTTTCGGACCCCTGGACTCTGCTGTGGCCCGACCGCGGCAAAAGACTCGTTAGTTCAGTTGGTTAGGACAGGGTTTTAAAAACTCAAGATTGTGAGTTTGATTCCCATACTGGCCATAGGTTTGTTTATTTTCTTGATTCTTAACCGGTACAAAGCAGAGAATAACATATAACGCACAATGTCCTAAGAAGTTTCAAATCCATCGCTCTTGCTATCCTTTAATTCACTGATGACCCAGTTCAGCTCCTATAAATTCGACATGTCCCTGGACACTGGCTCGGTCCCTCCCCTCCTGGAGCGGCGGCTGAGCAGAGGGAGCTGCAGCTGCGCGGGGGGAGGCTCAGAAGTGAGAGCTCTGCCTAATGGAAAAAGCAAAAAAGTGGGAAAGCTAACTGGCAGCTTTTTAAAAAGTGTATTTGATTTTAAATTGTCTTTCCAAATAGCAACTAACCTTCTTTTTCAAATCAACAAGAGATACAAAGTAAAAAGAAGTTCTTAAAAGGTTGTTTTTCCACGTCTCTGAAGACTCGGGTTTAACCGACAGCCCTGATGGCCCCGTGAGGAAGCGCCACGAAAGCTGGGCCCGTTCAGGACGCTTCCTCTACTACGTGTCTTTTCCATGAAGACTCTGGTGTAAAGGTGTGGGCGGGCATGGGGCAGGTGACCGTCCACCGCCTAATTCTAGAGGAGAAAAGCAGACGGATTTCAAATCTTTAAAACTGGCAGGGGGTTGAAAGGAAGAACTATATCATCAAACACTTTAAAGAAACGCACTAACCCGCAGGTCCCATGGTGTAATGGTTAGCATTCTGGACTCTGAATCCAGCGATCCGAGTTCAAATCTCGGTGGGACCTTTCCATGCCATTTTTGCTACATTGTCTCTGTCTATCCACTTTCTTGTTCATACAAACCCCGGCACCCGAGTTCATTTCTGATATTCCCACCTCGGCCGGTGGCTGCAGTCACCAGCCAAAGGACAGGTTAACGCTTGGTGCGCAATTTGTTTCTTGGGGGCGGGGGCGGGGACTGGAGAAATCTCAAAAGAAAATGCACACGAGAAGCACCCCAGCTTGCTGGAACTGGAAATCTCTAGAGAAAACCCGTAAAATGAAGAGATAGGTGGCCGGCGGGAAGAACGAGAGGAAATCTGGTGACAGTCGTGGACCGAGAAAAGTGGGGATGGGATTTAAGGAAAGGATTATCCCTAGGCCACAGTGGCCGTGGCAGAGGGAAGACCGTGCGCACCCGAGACCGCCAGGGGGCGCAGCCCGAGCTCAGCGATCCGGCGGGGGGCGGGGCGGGGCGGGGCGGGGCGGGGCGGGGCGGCGGCGCCGCGTTCGCACGCGCGTCCCAGGGTCCGGAGGTGGAGACCGTTGCCGATTAACAGGCGTCCCTCCCCGGCACTGTACGCTACTCCGATCCCCCGAGCGTAATTCTTTCGAATTAAATGGCAAAGTTTTATTCAGGGGCCTTAAGCGAACTGCAATTCTGGAAACACTACCAGGAAATACCCGGACTGTCCCAAAGAAAAAAGTTGAGGGTTTTTATAGCAAAAAGCACCTTATTGAGAAGCATCGGTCCTGCCTTCGTAGCCTCTGGAGTCCGGTGGCCTGGACGAGGGACCGTTGTTTCGTAAATTCTTCAGAGGATTGCTTCTCCGCGGGATTTCTGTACGTCGGGGCACGGACGCACAACTGAAGAGCTCAAAAGTTTAAGTCCTCGGGTTAATCAAAGCAAGATAACAACGATTCTGCACGTGTCAGCCCATTCCCTTTCGAACAACCTTGTTAGCTTGACTGGAGTGTCTCCACTTTTCCCGTCTCTCTTTCCTCACCAGCCAGGGTGCGCAGGCTGCCGCGGGCGCGCCGCCCCTCGGCTCCCCCCAGGTCCTCGCGGGGCCCGCTGCCAGGACCCTGGTGTGCGGAACGGGAAGCTCGGTCGCCCCGGCTGTTGCTGGGACGTGTAGTTTTGGACAGAGGCCAGATGGAGAAACAGTGGGCAGGAAAAACCAGCTCCCGCGTTAGAAAGATCTCAGAGGTGAGGGAGGGGTGTAAGGCGGATAAATGGTTAGGACAAAAAGTACAAAAGGAAAGTGGGGGAAGGGGGGGCCCCAGGACGCAGCGCGCAGCTTCCCAGGCGCGCCTACCTGACCACGTGCCTCTCCACCTTTGTTAAATCTGGAACAACATCTGACTGTGGCAGTTACCCCAGAGCTCAAAATACTCCCTCTTGACAAGAAGACAGTTGGAAATACTGGTGTCTCCCTGTAAACAAGACGCAGGGGTGTACAAGACATGATTTCATGCCTGAGAAGATGACAAATTCCTCGTCTACTAACAACATTTCACTTTTAATGAAAAGGAACATTATATGTCAAGGAAACAATGGTTTGCTTTTTTTACACTTACTCAGACTCATAAGAAAATTATTCTTTTGTCAAAAATAATACGTACCCATATTTTCCCTGGCCAGGTGGCTCAGTTGGTTCGAGCATCGACCCATACACCAAAAAATAATGTGTACCCATATTTTGTAAAGCTATATTTTTACGTGATTGCAAGTTCCCTGCTCGCTATTAGTTTCATTTATCGCTACCATTTATTAAATTTAGATTAACAGCGGAAATGTGTTGAAGACTCTAAATAATGCACCTTAAATAATTTTAAGAGCATTTGTAAGCCCCACACTTGTTCGAAACCACAAACTTGTAGTTTGGAATAATATCCACCGAATTATTTCAGCCATAAGAAATTTTTATCTGTGGACGCAGGAAGTGGTGGGGGAAAATACTCTCAGCCCTTTCACTAAAAGACACAGTTCCGATGTAATTATACTTTACATATATAATGACTTATCAAATTTATTTATGTATTTTATTATATGCTACTACTAAATGCAAAGGTAATTTGAGTTCAGAAGAAAAACGCTTAAACAGATGTATAGTCCCTGGAAATACCTTAAAAATTAGATTTCACTGTACGAAAGTACTTTGTCGTGCATAGTAGCTCGATAGGGTTTTGAGTGTAAAATACATGATATTAGGATATAATTCCGTGGCAGGTATGGAATATAAAAATATGCTTGTGGGAATATAAAAATATTCTTGAAAACTTTTGAACTGCAAAACCTCCGTAGAAAGGGGTGGAGGGAGGAAGAGGGGGAGGAGGAGGGCTGTAGGGTTTAAGCTGAAACTGAGGAATGAGCAGAGAGGGAAGGTGGCTGAAGGGAGGGCAGAGGGGAGGCCTAAGGAGTGTGACAGAGCATGAAATTCAGGAGTGTGGGGAGAAAAGAAAGAATTTCGCCTTGACTGGAAGGCGAGTGTGAGGACTGAAGAAAGACAACTGAAGATGCAGAGGGCGGATTAAGACGCAGAGGAAGGTGCAAAGGCCTGCTTCCCTGTGAACATTCTCTAAGATGCCTGCAGTTTAGAGAACAGTACATGCTACATGTCAGGGTCAAAGGGCAAGGCTTTATGAAAGTAACGCTTAAAGGAGTGTTCAAACATGCAAGATTCCCTGGGACGAGGGCGCTGAGTGGTTAAGGCAAAGGAGTACTAATCCACCGTGCTCTGCACCCATGGGTTTGAACCCAGCCTTGTTAGGTGTTCAAGAGTGGAGACGTGTGTTTTCTGCTCTTTATCTCTGAGCTGCCGAAAGAAAACTTGCACCTTACACAACTTTCCTGCTTCTTCTTGCCTCTCCCTTCAAGTAGTTTCAGTTCCTTCTCACGTAGTGTAAATGCTCTGCTGTCTTAGAGCTCAATTCCATGAACTTGACCTGGCGACTCTTAGGCAAGGATTAAATTTCAGAGCCAGAGTGTCACAGAACCACAAGAAGGGTCTGCTGCCAGCTGTCATCCTCTAGGCAAAATTCCAGAGGCAAAGGTTTGCTGATAAAGGAAAGGAGTCTTTATTCAAATGCTTCACGATTTTGGAGTAACAGCTTTCCACTGTGATAGGGTTAATTGATAGTCACTTAAGCCTATCAATTAAGGCTGAGCTCTCCTAGCATTTTCCCCCTTTTTTTAAAAAAAGATTTTATTTATTTATTTATTTTTAGAGGGGAAGGGAAGGAGAGGGGGAGAGAAATATCAATGTATGGTTGCCTCTCGTGCGTCCCCTGCTGGGAACTGGCCTGCAACCCAGGCATGTGCCCTGACTGGGAATTGAACTGCAATCGTTTGGCTTGCAGGCCCGAGCTCAATCCACTGAGTTATGCCAGCCAGGGCTCCCCCTATTTGTTTTTAATTATTTTATTTCTATAGGGTTGGTTCACAAACTAAAACAATATAAGATACAAAAGCTACATAATTTTGAAAGAATGGCAGGCTTCTGCATCGGATTTCGTCCCCTCTAGAACAGCTAGGGAAGAATAAGCTTGCTACCCTCTGCCAAGCCAGCCGGATCCTAAGCTGTACCCCCGTGCCTTCCACTCCAAAAATACCTTCCGTTGGGAAATGCAGGCATTCTCCAGGGAAAGAGAGCTAGAAATAGCCGGCGTGGGAGCCCAAGAACCCTTCTTTTATTTCAAATCTTCTAGCCCATGATTCCATGCGTTCTGGATGAGTTCAACTTCTCAGCCAATCCCATCCTAGACTGTTTACCATTGCCCCCACCAACCTCCTCCTATGGCCCCTCCCTACTTCTCCCAGGTGATCTGATCAGAGCTCCCTGAATCAAAAGGAGCAGTCACGGCTTTGGCCAGACCCTGCCTCCCCATTTCTCTGAATAATTGACAGGTTTGCATATCACTTTCTTCATTTCCTCAAGTCAGGGTAATTCTTACTTTTCTTTGTTTATTGTCACAGCAAAGCCCTGAGGGAGTCTGCTGCAAAGAGACTTGCCCTCCAAGAAATGCGGAAGCACCTCCTTCAGGCTGAAATAAAAGGATAGTAGATAGGAACCCGAAGCCATTTGAGAAAATACAGAACTCCAGTAAGAGGAACTACATAGGTAAACATCAAAGTTAGTATACTTTTTTGTTTGTTTTGTAACTCCTCTTTTTCCAACCCAGTTGATTTAAAAGGCAAACACATAAAATAAATCTTCATTAATGGGCACACAATGTATAAAGTAATTTGCGGCAACAACAAACTTAGAGACACGGCTGCAGAGGAGCAGAATTTTTGTATTCTATTGAAGCTCAGTGGCTAAGTTTCTGTCAACTCGAACTATATTGTTTTAAATTCAGGATGTTATTTGTAATTGCTACAAACTCTAATTAACCACTAAGAAAATATCTAAAAATACACGCAACAGGCCCTGGCTCCTGTGGTGTCGTCCTGCAAAGCAAAAGGTCTCTGGTGATTCTGGTCAAGGCACAGGCCTGGGTTGCAGCTGGTCCCCAGTAGGGGGCGCGTGAGCCAGCCAATCCATGTTTCTCTCCATTTCTTTCTCCCTTCCCCTCTCTCTAAGAATAAATAAAATATTTTAAGAAAAAGGTACAAACAACAGGAATGAGAAAATTATCAAAATACTACACTACAGAAAATCAACTAGACATCAAAGACAGCAGTAATGAAAGAAATTAGAAACAAAGACAATATAAGAAATACAAAAAGCAAAAAGGAAAATGGCACAAGTAACTTCTTCCTCACTGGCACTTGACCTATAAGCGGATTACATTTTCCAATCAAAAGACAGAAATTGGTTCAATAAACAATGTTAAATGATCTGATGATGGGCTGTCCATGAGATATTTAGATCTAAGACACGATTAAACTGATAACAAAAAGACCGAGAAAGGTATTCCATGCAAATAGCAACCAAAAGACAGCCTGGGTGGCTATATTAATATTAGACACAATAGACTTTAAGTCAAGAAACTGCGACAAGATACAAACAAAAATATTGTGTTGATAAAGGGTCAGCTCATTGAGGAGGCACAAGGGACACATCATACCACAGAGCCCCCAATGTGTGTAAAGTGAACATTGACAAAATTGAAAGGAGAAGCAAGCAGGTCTACAGTATTGGTTGGTGGCTTCAGTATTTCATTTTAAGTGATGGAGAGAACATTCGCACAGAAGATTTAAAAGGAAATGGAGAACTTGAACAATGTTATAAGTCAACAAAATCCATTGATATGTGTAGAATGCTATACCCAACAACAGTCAAATAGACATTCTTCTCAAGTTCACAAGAAACAGTCTCCAGATCAGAACTTATATTAAGCCAGACAAGTCTCAGTAAATTTTTAAAAGATTACACTAATACATCTTCTCCAATCACAACGGAAGGAAGCTAGGAAGTACCTGTCCTGAGGAAAGAAGCCCCCAAAACAGCCCAGATGGTTGAAAAGAGTAAAGGAATATCTGGGAAAAAATCTGAAACTATACATCGATGAATATAAATATCACTCTGCACAAGGGGGCCTTCCAGATATTTGTAACATTTTTGTATCTTGGGTGCTGGTTACACTGATGTGTTCAGTGTGAGGAAATTAAGTGAGCTTTACCCCGATGTTCAGGGTACTTCCCTGAACATATATTGTTCTTCAGTAGAGAGCTAAACAAACTAAAAACTTGTGATCATCCAAAGGCATCATTATTTGGGTGAAATGCAAGTTTCTAAGTGGGAGAAGACATAGCAATACCAAATCCTCACACTGAAAACAACAACAACAACAACAAAAAAAAACCTTCTATAACTCAGTAAAAAAAAGAAAGACAAGTCAAAAGAAAACATACAGAAGATAACAAGCTTCCCAGACCAAAAAAAAAAAAGATCTTTCATTGGTCAAGGTCATTTCATTTGCTCCTCATAACAACCGTGGGTAGGGACACGAAGACCAAAATTTTGGAAAGAAATATATAACAAGAGTCTGAAGGTGTTTCTCCATATTAACCCAACGATTCCACTTTTAAGTTTCAATCCTTTGGAGACACAGATGTGCATAAAGATTTTCACACAGAGATGTTCATCTCAGCATTATTAAGAAAAATACTTGGAATATGAAAATAAACTATAATCTTTAGTTCATTGTGATGAGTATCTGTGAGCTTAATGTGTTTAGTATTTGTGAACACAAGACAGATGTGAAGGTCATGGTCCCTGAGTATCTTCCAATTGGGTAAAATACACGGACTTTTCAGCATTATAGTTTCAAAGAGTATTTGTTGCAATGGAAACAAGTACATCAGTGTAAGATTAAGCAAAAATTAATATTTTAAAATATGTAATATATCCCATGTAAAATAAAATTATTCATCAAATCCTTTCTGGGTGCCTTCTATGGAATGGGCAATGCCTACTCACCCCAGTCTAGTTTTTTCTCTTTATTTTCCAGCATGTTGGCACCGTAGGACATGACACACAGGCGTGAGAGGGTGAACTGATCAGAAACCAGCCTAACCAGCAGACTCTTACCAGGGTCCCCATCCCCCCCCCAGTCACGCCCTTGTGTGATCTCATCCCTTGAGTGTCTGGCACAAGCTGTGACTTTCTTTTAACAGATAGGATCTGGCGAAGCTGACAGGAGGTGTGTGATTATGGAAACATGACTATGTGACTGAATTATATGGCATAGTATCACCCGTTTATTTTGCTGGAGCAAACAGCATGAATACTTAAGAGTCACAGAGACCTGTGTTAGAGTTCCAACCTTGGTGACTTGTCATATGAGAAGAAGCCCAAACTGTGGAGCCCTTTGGGTTTAAATCCTGAACCTCACCTTTACTACTTGGGTTGGCTTGGCCAAGTTCCTTAACATCTTTCTGCCTCTGCACTGGCATGCATTTCCCAGTCATTTCTACATCATTGACTGATTTTGACAATATTTACTTTATTAACCAATTTAAGATGACTAATTTTTCTAATTAGGCCTCTTCCAAGGTATCCATTAAGCAAAACAGGAGATAGATGTCTTCGGGGAGTTGTTCTTGTTCTCTTTTTCCCTCAGGATGCTAAGAAGTGCTGAGCAATGCATTACAGCTCATTCACAGACCTGCCACTGGTTCCAGGGCCTTGGTATCTGCCCTTTGCTTCCCCTCTCTGTTCTCAGGCCCAAGAGGCCTCCTGCCCTGCCTGCCCCACCCGCCTGGGAGAGGTGTGAATGTGGAGGAGTAACTTGAGGTACAAATTAGAAGAAAAAGGAGGTATAAGCTTTGGTTCTGTAACTGAGCATTTCTTGCTGCTACTGGAGGTAACACGGCGTAAGCTGTAGGGAGAAGCAGCAAGGTTGCACCACCCTACCTGTCCCTGCTCTGGCCCTTCTTCTTCCTGACAAGTCCTCCCTTAAAGCCCCAAAGCTTGAAAATTGGCGTTTGCAGCCTTACTGTGGTGCAGCTGGACTCGTCCCATCAGCTAGGCCCCAGGCTTACATCGCACAGGTAAGTCTGGTTGTGTCCTCAGAGCACCACTCCTGCAAGTTCTCCAAACTCAGCTGAGAGCATACAGGACCATCCCGTTAGACACAGGGCAGAGGAGTCTCTGCACACACCCTGGAGAATGGGGAGTGAAGACGTGACCAGCAGGCAAGGCCCACCTGCCCGCTCCCAGCCTGGAGGGATGCTGGCCCAGAGCTCCCCTTTTCTGCATGAGGAGGGAGCTGTGGACCTGACAGGCTGAGTCTTCACTCACCAGTCTCTTGGGAGCTGAACTGGCAGAGAGAAGGGTGGGTCTGGAATGCCACCTCTCCTGGAAAACAGTTAAAACAGTTTGGTCGGAGGAAGTGGCCCCACACCCCCGGGGATGACCATTGGTCCTCAAGGAAAAGCTGGTTCCAGGTCAAATTACATCAGAACTCCTCCGAGAACCCCCTGAGGAATGACACAGAAAGGAGGACTCAGCATTGTCAGGAAACAGAGAAAAGGAGCCACTTCTTAGAACCAAATAGAAGGTAAGTCTTAGAATCCATTCCTTCTCCCAAAGATGCAAGGGGTGAGGGGTGTAGCTGTACCTGTTGCCTTCCAGGCGTGTCTGTTCCCCGGGGGAAGCTGGGGGCAGTGCTCTGGCTGAGCTCACACCTGAGGCAGAGAGGAGTGCGCAGGAGGGGACGTTTCTGTTCAAGCGCAGATCTCCCGCCCGGTTTTTTCTGCTATCACCACTAGACATCTTGGTGCCCCACTTTCCAGAATTTAGAGGAGGACCCACAGGTGAACATAACGTTCTAGCCTTAAATCTGGGCACTTTTGCTTTAGAGGATTAGAAGATACTGAGGCTCTTCCGGACAGCACTGAGGTCCGAGTCAGGGTAACAATGAGGGATGCAGGCTATTTCTTGTGGGTATGGTGCCTTCGGGAATGCCCTTGTTCTCTATTTTTGGGGGTTTTTGGTTTTGCACCAATGGAAAATGAAGGGGCTGATGATTTAAAAGACCCTCTCCCAACAGAGCCCTTGGCAGGTGGAGAGGGATTCCCAAAGCTACTGCTCGTCTTAACTGGCCTAGGGACAGGGATGCTCTGAGCTAAGGGGGCCATGGGGGTACCCCCAAGCATAGTCTTCCTGGCAGAAATGCTGGCCCTCCCCGAGGCAAAAGGCGTACTCTGGCTGGTCAGGCCCTGGGTGTTCTGACTCCAGCCTTTTCCAAAGGCTGTGACAATGTGAGTGGCCCCACTTGGCATTGCTCCAATGGAGAGCACCCCAGACTTAGAGCTCATGTTTGGGACTCCAGACTCCCCACAGTCCATAGGGGTCACTAATCCCCCAAAGGCAAATGGTCGTGGGGCTGTGCTGCCAAACACTGAGCCACGAGCCCCATTCTGGCAGGTCTTGGTGATAACTCCAAAACCAGTGGTGCCAGCTGGACCCAGGGGGAAACTGGCTGGGGTGCTGCCTACATCTGGCTGGATGCTGGCAGGGGTGTGGAAGGCAGAGACTGAGGGTGTCAACACCCCAAAAGCTGACTGTGTGGGGCTGCTGAGGGCTGGCTGAGCTGGACTTGGGGTGGAAGATGCCACAGCTGAGTTTCCAAAAACAGAACTATTGAAGCTTGGGCCAAGGGCTGGTTGGGGGACCCCTTGTTTCTGCTCACCTGCAGCCCCAAATGCAGGCTGGGGAGTGGCTCCCAGGGATAGGGGAAAAGGTGGATTTGAGCTTGACCCCAAAGGAACTGTGATTACTGAGGTCAGATTGGAGATGCCAGATAACAGTGTGGGCTGGCCTGTGGTTACGAGGACAGAGGCTGACAGAGGGCCACCCTTGCGCTTAAAATTGGCAGCACTTTTACCAGGGGATGTCTGGGCAGCACTGGGAGGAACCTGGCTAAAGATGTTGGCTGTGTTTCCCACAGGAATGGCAGGATGCTGGGGAGGTGGGACAATGAAGCCTGTGCCTGGGGAGAAGCTGGCCCTGAAGCCACGGTAAGCCCCAAGGGGAAAAGTGTGAGAAGTGGAAGGGACAGAGTAAGCGTTGCCCATAGCACCGGTGACATCTGCTACATCCAAATCCAGAGGTGGCTTGAAAGAAGAGTCTTTGGATGTGCTGCCCGGGGGGGTGGATGTGGCCACAGAGGCAGCCTTGACCGGGTCCTGGCAGAGGTGGGTACAAGCAGGAGGAGCCGGAGGAGAGGCCTGCTTGAAAGAGGGAGCTGTCACAGGCATACTTTTAAGAGGTTCTGTGCTGCCAAAGATGGGCTTGAAGGTGGGCACTGAGATGCCTGGAGGTGAACATGCCACAGCTGTGACTGAGATCCTGGAAGGTAAGGAGTCCCCAGTCTCACTGGGGGGTGGGGGACCCCAAATGGGTTTCTGTGCGGGGTCAGCCGAAGTTGCAGCAGGAGGTGCAGACACAGAAAGATGGCGAGCTGGTCTCCTCGCCATTCCAAACAAAGTCCTCCGTGTAGAGGGCAATGCAGAGGTCATGGTGGGCAAGTCTGAGGGCCTGGCAGACCCATCAGCCTGCCTGGTCGGAAGCAGCCGAGTGGTGACAGTGACGGGTGATGTGGGAGAAGCCGGGGTCCTAAGGGTGATGGTGGCTGCGGGCTTTTCATCCCAAGAGGGACCTGGAAGGGGCTCTGACTGCGAGTACAAGGGGAGGGCCAGCAGGCCGGCTGTCTTCAGAGATGAGTGGGCCACACTGATTTCCCGTCCCCTCCACTGTGGGGAGGCCAGTGGGCCTGGAGATGCCAGGTGAAGGTTTGTGCCCTGGGTTGGAGCTGTGCCTGCAGAAGGCAGAGTGACAGAGAGGGGAGGCCCTGCGGTGACCTCTGTTGTATCCGGTCTGGTTTTGCTGCCCCGATGGAGTCCAGCTTTCATCCCCAGGGCCAGGTCCTCAGCAGGGTCTGCACACCCAAGCTGAAGAGGTGGGCTCAGGGACAGCAGGGCCCCAGGACCGGAGCGCGGCTGTGAAACGGCCTCATGTTGCTGTCCAGCGCTGCCAGACGCCGCTCGGGACTCCTCTGATGCCAGTAAGGCTGCAGAGCGATCCTGCAGGCCAGCTTTCTTTTTCACTGGCCACTCGGGCATCTGGAAGGATGACCAGAGAACGTTTCTCTTCCAGGGCTCGGAGAAATCTCTGGAAGAGCTATAAGAGCTCGTAATTGCATTTCTTTTGGAACGGAGGGGCCCGCCTGCCTGTGAGCTGGCCAAGGAGCTCACGGAGGAGGAAGCGGGCCTCCTCCTCCGGCTGCGGTCTGAGGTCCAGGAGCCCAGGCTTCTCTTCAGAGGCCCAAGACTGGGCACGAAGGAAGCGAGGTCTCCACCTCTCGTCAGAGGCTTAAATGCGGACGGTCTGGCGTCTGGACTCCTCCGCTTACTGTCCAGCCTTTCGGGGGACCGGGAAGGCGTCTCTTCCAACTGCAGTCTCCCTTTCTTGCAGTCTCTGAGGGCCCTGAGCACCGTCTCCTTCGCAGGTGGGTCTGGGGGCTTCTCAGAGGGCGAGGGCCCCGCTAAGCTGATGGTCTGTGCCGGGGACTTGGCGGGGAGCCCCCTCCGAGGAGTGATTTTGATGGTCACCGGGCTCCACACTGCCCTGGGGTGCCGAAGAGACCAAATAGTCCGCTTTAAGTAACTTTCCCACCAGTCTGCGGGGAGAGGCCCGACGATGGAATTCTGGGGCCGCTTCATGGGAAAGCGCTTCCAGGCCTCATTCACTACCCACGAGGCGGGGTTGGCAGGGTCCCAGGTCCTTGGCCTTCTCGCAGCTCGGAGCCGAGGGGCAGGGTGGGCGCGGTGGACGTGCTGAACCCGGTGGACCTGGTGAAGGGCCTGAGAGGGCCGGCGGGTCACCGGGGTCTGGGCCAGATCTGTGCGCCCCTCCGCCGGGGATGGCGAGGGTCGCAGTTTACCCAGGTAGCTGCCCATGAAGGGCAGTGGGGCGGCTCGGTGACTTCGAGGGCGGTTTCGGCCTCCGAGGTTTCCCACCTCTGCCGACTCAACCGAGTCCAAGCGCGCCGGGTTCGGCAACGGTTGGGATCCGGGCGCGAGGAAAGTGCGAGGGTCTCGGGGCGCTCGACACCCACGGGCCCCGCGACCGCGAGTCAGCGCCGAGTGAGAACAGGGACACGCGGGGCCCCGTGGGCTCTGCTGTTTGAGGCCGAAGCCGGGAGCTCGGGCGAGGAGAGGATTTCGAGGGGGATCGCGGGGCACGGGCCTGGGACCGAGCGGCCGAGGTCGTCGAGTCTCGCGGAGCGGGCGCCGGGTTCCCGGAGTCGGAGCGGGGAGCTCAGGCCCGCAGGCCCGTGGGTGCGCCCGCGCAGCCCGAGGGCGGTCGTGGCGCAGCCGCCAGGAGCACTGGACGCCCGATTTGCTGGTTCTTCTTTCCTGCTGCCCTTGCCTTTCTGCGGCCAACAGGCTCCGGTCATCCGTCAGGAGGACACGCCCCAGACCCAGCTACCTCCGGCTTCATCCAGGCTCGCCTCCCGCGCGGAACCGGGGCGCCCTCCCGTCGCTCGCCTGAGTCAGGCGGGGCCTCGGGGCGTCCCGGCTACCCAACCAGGACCCGAGCGCCCGCCAGCACCGCGGGTCCCGAGCTCAGCCCACCCCACCTTCTCCCCCGGCTCGCGGCCCCACCTGGCGCGGCGCGCCCGGAGCTCCGGGAGGGAGCCGAGTGGGAGACTTCCGCACCCGCTTTGGACAAGAGTGGGTTTTGAAGGGAACACATTTTTGGGCGATCTTTCGCGAAATAGTCGGATTCCACCTGGGCCGATTTCATTCGTATTAAAAGGAACTGTTTTAGTATTCTTTAAAAGGTATTTGTTTTTGAAATTTTCAGGATGTCAGCCACCCAGATAACTCTGGTTTCGCAAACTATGGAGCCGCAAATTAAACGAGACCTTATGATATTTGTGTAAAAACTGGCTATTTGATTTCTCCATAATGACTGCATCCAAGTTAGTCAGTCGTTTATTTTCCCCTTTAAAATGATATATTTTCTCATTTAAGAAATTTAGAAAGAAAGCATTTTATTGTTTTATAGTAAACGATCACAGACAATCTATTCTTCACATTCAGCGTGTTATTTCTGTAGCCAGTTACAGTTAAACTTAATATATGCACGTCCTCTTCACAGTTGATTGGTGGATCCATTCCATTTTCTTCTTCAGAAATGTGTAAGCGGACTTCAAGTGCACTCATTCCGTACGCGGCATCCACGCGGGGGAGGTTCGCGGGGTCCAGGCCAGCGCCGCGCTGACTCTCCTCTTAATCTGCGTGGAGTCTCTGGCCTGGGTGCGCGTCCTCCCGGCCCCCTTCCTTCTTTTCTGGACGTCGGGGAGGGGACGCCTCTTCCCGACCCACCTAGACCTTCACTTTTGGCTGAAGATCCTTCCCCCGAGGGGGTCCCCGGTCCGCTGGAGGGACGACGGGAGGGCACGTGGGGAGGCGCGTCCTGCCCCCTGTCCCGCTGGGGCTCCGCGCTCCGAGGGAGCTGCCTCCGTTCCGGGGTGGACGCGCCTCGGGAGAGGAGAGCGAGCGAAAGGCCCAAGAAAAAACCTTTTGTGACTCTCCTTTTTTTCACTTGCTTTCCTGCCTCTCTCTCACGCGCTTCCACAGGCAGACAGACGGCCCAGGCCCTGCCCTCTGAACC
This sequence comes from Carollia perspicillata, assembly GCA_004027735.1. NCBI lineage: Eukaryota > Metazoa > Chordata > Mammalia > Chiroptera > Phyllostomidae > Carollia > Carollia perspicillata. The sequence goes on from PVKM010001644.1 coordinate 25,341, forward strand.
TGCGCTTTTCCAACCCAACAGAAAGTCCACAATCGGGGTTGAACCTCCCAGGAGACCTTTGTTGTGCAGAGTAGACCTGGGGGGACCCTCTTGGACAGCATCTGAGGGGTCGCCCAGCCATTCTGCGCTGGGGGAGCAGGTGAGTTAACCGCGTCGTTTGTTTCCTGTCATAAGTCTCACAGACAATCTTTTCGATAAAAAGAGGGCATTTTAATTTGCTTACAAGGGTGCAATTTTCACAAGGGAGGTGTCCCTGGAATACAGAGAATAAAACAGATATATTGCTTCAATTATTACATGGTGGCCACAATTTCTACTGGATGTTGTTTGGGGCCATTTAGAGTAATAATAACAATAATAATAGGACCTCCTTTTCCCATTTCTTATATCCATAGAGCTGAACTTTTAGGAAGCCCCTGAACACCTACACCTGTTCCTTAGCAGCTGCCTCTGTGCAGACGCTGGACAGGACCCATTTGCTAGGTCGTAAACCTTTTATCTTTAGGAATGTAGGCTTTTGAATATGACCTTAAGACTGGCTGTCTCTGCTCTGGCTGGTGTGGCTCAGTGGGTTGGGCCCTGGTCTCTGAATGGGAAGGTTGTGAGTTCCATTCCTGGTCAGGACACATGCCTGGGTTGCAACCAAGTCCCCAGTTGGGGGCGTGTGAGAGGTAGCTGATTGATATTCTTCTTCCTCACTTCCCCTCTCTAAAGATAGATAAAAAGAGTCTTAAAAAAAATTGCATTAGATGTCTACCTTAATTATAAAAAATTTTTTCAAAAAGGTTGGTTGTTCTTTTTCATTTAGCACAATGTCCTTGAGATCCATGTCAACTGTTGCATGTATCGATGACTTTTCTTAACCGCCGAATAGTATCCCACAGTATAGATGTACCACAGTGCTTAACTGTTCACCTATTGAGAAACTCTTCAGCTGTTTCCAGGTTTGGGCTATTGCAAACATAGCTTCTATGAATAGTAATGTGCAGGTTTCAGAGTGGGCATAAGTTTTCATTGTTCTGAGATAAATGCTGGATTGTATGATAAGTGTACTTTTTGCAGTGTGGCTGTAGCATTTACAAGGTGTGACAGTTACAGTGTCTGCATCTTTGTGCCATTGACAGTGTCATCATTCCTTAATTTATCCCTTCTAACAGGTGTGTGATGATTGCTCACCATGGTTTTAATTTACATTTCCCAAATGAATCGTGCTACTGACCATCATTTCATGGGCTTATTTCCCTTTTGTATATCCTGTTTGGTGGAATGTCTCTTCATCCCTTTTGCTCATTTTCTTATTGGATTGATTGTTGTTTTAATGTTGAGTTTTGAGTGCTTTTTGTATATGCTAGTATGAGTCCTTTGTCACATATATTGTTTGCAAATATTTTCTGCCAGTCTGTAGCTTGCCTTTTTATCTTCTTAACAAAGTCCTTTGCAGAGCATAAGTTTTTAATTTTGATGAAACCCAATTAGTCAAATTGTCATTTATGGATTGTGGTTTTGGTGTCATGTCTAAGAACTCTGCACTAAGCCCCAGGCCCCCAAATTGTCTATACTTTTTTCTAAAAGTTTTATGTTTTACTTACATTTATGAATCATTGCAGTTAATTTTTAAATAATATATGTTTTTCTTGCCTACAGATACCCAATTGTTCAACTACCTTTTAAAAAAAAAAGGCTAAGACTTTTCTTACTCTACTGAATTGCTTTCAAACTTTTGTCAAAAACAACTTAGTGTACTTGTACATCGTGATTTCTGGGTGCCCTACACTGTTTCATCAACTTATAAGCCTATCACTCTGCCACTAATGCACAGTCTTTATTACTGTGTCTGTATAAGTTTTGAAATCACAAGTGATTTTTTTCACTGTCTCTCTTTTTCAGAGTCATTTTACTTATTCTGATCCATTTATCTTTCCATTTCGGAATACTTATATCTATTTCTACAAAAAATCTCACCTAGGTTTTTATGGGGATTGTATTAAACTGATGTCATTTTGAAAAGAGTTGACACCTTTACTATGCTGAGGCTTCAGATCAATGAGCACAGAATACCTCCCTATTCATTTAGGTCTTTGACCCCTTTCATCTGCACTTTGTAGTTTTCAGCATGAACAGGTTCCAGTAGATTTGCATCTCATATTTTCTCCCCCTACCCCCGTTGATGTAAGTGGTATTATATTTTAATTCTGGTGCCCATGTGTTTATTGCTCATATAGAAATACAATTGATTTTTGCATTTTGATCTTGTATTCTGTGACTTTGCTGAGCATATTTATTAGTTCTAGGTATTTTGTTTGTTTTTAAGTTCCTTGGGGTTTTCTACATGGACCATAGTACTATCTTCAACTGGAATGGGAAGTATAATCTTTCAGCAGAGAAGGAGGGGGAAATGCATCTTTCTAAAGAAAAATTCAACCACTGAGCAGTCAACTGCACCATCAACACACAATTGGCCAAAATTGCAAAATGAATGGTACAGTATTCCCATATTTCTGGATAGGCTCTTTCAACTAAAGACCATACTGCAGTATTGGTCAAATGACTCCCTACCATTGTGCTTATCACTAGAATGTGACATCACCATGGTGTGGGGGAGAGCTTTCCCCAACTGCCAAGTAGCTCAGCTGTGAGAATGAAGAGCTGAAAATCTAAAAGTGCTAGGTTTTGACAGGGCAAACACTTTACTCAATAAATACAGTTCCTTTCCTATAACACCCTTGTCTATAGGGATAGCGTTCTTACACGCCATGGACTGTAAGCCTGTTGTGCTATGTTCTTTAGGAAATCTCCACTATTAAAAACTGCTTAAATCACCTCTGCTTGGACCAGAGTAGCAAATCTCAGCTACCGGTTAAGGCTTAAGGTAACTGATTTCTTGGCACTTCCTCATTCTAGGCAGGTGAAAGTCCTCAAACTTTAACCCAAATTTCCTTTAGACAAAAATTAAGCACCCTTTGAACTCGGAGGAACAAGATAAGTGCCTTGACAGGACAGGGACTTGAACCCTAGACCCCAGATTAAAAGTTGAGTGCTCCACCATCTGAGCTACTTAGATTCTAAGGAAACGTTTTCAACCCTGCCCAGGAAAGGGACCAGTGACTATTTCAGTTTCGCAGTGCAGCAGATTCATTCTTGAACTCAGGAAAGGTAACTGAGCAGATGTTTAAGCCTTGCAGAATCAATTCACCCCACACTTGTTGATGTTCAATGTATGTCAGTAGAGAAGAAATGTAAATGCCATCGAGAAATCAATTCTTGTTTTAATACAGTTGTGCCAGGAAAAATAAACAAAATGTGACTGATTGTTTCCATTAAATATCTATGGAATGGTTGGTTAAATCTGTCAGCCCTTGTGTACTGGGCACCAAGAAAAAACAAACAAACAAACAAAAAACAAGACAGTGAAAAGCAACCAGTGGACAGCAATGGTAAGAATCTGCCAGATTTGGTAAAATCTGAAATGTTTTCTTGGTAGAAGGGAAAATGATAGTCATTACATAGAGAAATGTTGTGGTGACTGTGGGGGGCCCTACTGGGTACTTCACTGGCTTGGGGTTTTCTTACCCTTCTAAAAGTATTTTGACAAACTTGGTGTTCCCTCTCATATTTTTCAGCGGATGTGTAACATTTTTCTTATAAGTGTAAATTCCCCTGAAGGATATCATGCCTTGTATCAAAGGAATCTAAAAACTATAGTAATTAATACTTACTCACATCCTGGGGTGGGGAGGACTTCTTCGATCTTTAGTGGAAGATTTTATATTGATACTTTATTTCTTTGACTTTGTTACTTCTATTTCACATCTCCCATAGACTTTTATCCAAACACAATCTCATTTTGTAGTTAGTCTTTTAAAAATCTCCCTATCATACTTCTCTGTACCAAATAGTTATGCACACTGAAAATTGATGTTATGCCCTGTGACCCCAAATCTGTATTGAAAAGACTCCTTGTAGATAGTGTTATATTTGCAGTTGCTTGCAGTGCACCATCAATCGAGGCATAGTACATGGACAATAATCTAAAAATCCCTTTAATGGACGTAAATGTGGATTTTATCACCTTCTTCTCCATGAAACAATGTAGGAGACAATTGAAGGAGGAGGTGTCCCCGACTCAGTATTTCAACTGTTTCCGTGACAGGAATCTGGGGAAAGGGCGTTTTACACCCGAGGGCAATGTGTCACAGTCAGTGAGTCTTAATTTATCAGATATGTCTTAATTTTTCTAGCAGAAGGCGAGATCTTTGCGTGGAAGGGAGGACATGGGACCTGTGTACACTTGCATGGCAGACTGATCCTCAGGCGAATTTTGGGAAGGTTTTTCTTACGAAAGGTTACATATATAAGCTCTCGAAGGAGATTTAGCTCAGCTGTTGGATACAGTCTAGCAGCAGATTTGCTACAAAACTCACAATGAAGGATGGTCCCAGTACACACGGAGGCCCCTCACTGAGGTCCTGCTCCATCACCACACCTTGGGTTTCCAAAAGGAGAACGTTTCAGTTTTCCTTGTCTTTCCCCCTGCTCCCCTCCCGTCCCTTTTCCCAACCTTTTAAAATTGCTCTTCACCCCCAACCTCCTGAGAACCGGCTGGTTATAGTGGTGCCTCAGCAGCCTCTGACCCCGCCTCTTCCAAGGCTGTCCCGGCTGGTGAGGAAGAGCAAAGGGAACCGAGGATGCGCTGCAGAACTAGGCCCGAGGAAACTGTCACTGGAGAAGAACCTGGGGGCGTGGGGTTGGCACTCCTGCCTCAGGTGGAAATCTCCTGTCCCATCCCGTCCCATGCCATCCCATCTCCAAGATGTGGTTCTTTGCCTACGAGGGGGCCAGGCTTTTAGAATCCCACTTCCAAAGGAATGCCTCTAGATCCGTTCCCACAAGGACCAGGAGTTCCAGTGTGCTTTGAGGCTGATTTCCGGGGCTAGAGTTCTGGAAGCTTCTGCACGCTGAAGGCTCCCGTGTTTCCCGTACGTTCAGGAACCACCCTGACAGATGCACCTCCCACAAATATGGCATTGTACCTTCACTTCAAACAGAAGCGAACAGAAGCCACATAAATATTGCCCACCGAATCCAAATTTTGAATCTCTCCAATTTAACTTCCCCCAAATGTCTGTCAGCAGTCACTCCTCCCTCAGGAGTTTCACAAAGGACAGGAAACTCAATTTTATCTGAGAAGACAGCAGAGGGCCAAGGGATGACCCTCGCAAGCAAGTAAAGCTGTCCAGAGGCGCAAACATGAGACTTGCATAGTGTAGGCGTGATCATTAAACAGCAACTTGACGACTGCTGCACACCAGGGTATTATTTAAGCCTCACAAAAACCGGTAAGGCGGATCCCTTTATTGTCCACACTCATTTTGACTAGCTCTCGGGGCACGTTACTTAAAACTACCTATAAAGCGTGGCCGACGGCTGGGCTCTGCCGCGTTCGCCCCCGGGGACTCGGAGGACGAGCTCAGAGATTCGGCACAGCCAGAAAGCCGCTCTCCGCGCCTGCGCAGCGGGCGTACGTGCCACGCCCCCTACCGTCTCGGTTCTCTAACAAGGCGTCTTCGCATGGAGCGTTCGTCCCCGTGGCTGATCCGCGTGCACCTGCCCTGCCCACTGCACAGGAAGGACCAGGGGTCTGAACGAAGAGTGTGAGGAGCGGCTGGGACCCCGGAAGCTTGGCGAGCGCGGGGGAAACCGGTCCGTGCATGGGTTTTCTGCTAACGCTTCCGGCTTCCCCTCGCCCCGAGCACTCACGTTCCGGGGCGGCACGGGTCCCCCGGTGACTGATCCGACGCTAGGCGGAAGGCGGTCGGTGAGTAGGGCGAGTATGACTCTGCAGCGGGGCCGGGGCTCTGGGAAGTGGTCTTGCGGGGACACCGGGCTCCCCGAGGAGAAGGGCGATGGCCCGGGTCGCCTTTGCGGGTGGGCGGGGTGGCCCCGCGCGCGGCGCTGGCCTCGCAGGCGGCTCGGCCGGGTCCCTGCCCCGCCGACGCGGGCGCTGCTTCTGGGCGTCCCGGGAGATGCGTTCCTCACCCCTCCAGCAGGGCCAGGATGGCTTCTTCACTGGGCCGCTTGCCAGGCACTGTCCGCAGAGTTTTCACCTGCGCTACTTCGTCAAATCCTCGCACTAATTCCTGAAATGTACCATCATCATCCCCGAGATGCAGATGAGGAAACTGAAGCACAGAGATAAAGCACCTTACTTGAAGCTACACAACCTTTATTTTATGGTTCTGATGATGAAGGTTGGTGCTTGGCTATAGTAGGTGTTACTTGTTGGTGGAGGTGTTGACAAATTCTGTACATCAAATCCTGTGAATATGTCGTGATTTTGAGCTTATTTCCATGAACACTTGTCTGAAGCCCGTCTTTGCTAGACCTGGGGATGTGGTCATCTCTCTCCAAGGGCCGATTCCTCTGTGCAAAGAACACAGGAAGCTGGCAGATTGGAGGAGAGCTGCTCCCTAACCTTCAGAACCTGCTTCCTTCTGAACAACATGATTTTTTCATGTTGAAGGGAGCAGAAAAAAGGGAGAGTTCTTCCCAGATGAGGAATTCTTTGTAAGAGGAAGTGGTGTGGACAGAGGAGTTTCAGATGGTGAGGACAGGAGGTGGCCAGCACTGTTCAGGCTGGAAAGTTAGTCACTTAAGAGCAGGTGGTGTTTGCTGGTGCCCCAGTACTTGGTGACCACTGGACTTCAGAGCTTCAGTAGGGACACAGAGTTTCTAGAGCAGTAAGGTGATGCAGATGAGGAAGTATGACTGAGAAAGTGGGGGGAAAGGAAGGAGAGGCAATGTTTCACACCATGGTAGAGGAGCTCTGGGTGAACCCTGAAGAAGGGTATGGCCCTAAGCTTGTGGAGATCGTGATCACCTGTTCTCACTGAAATGTATCTGGGGGCTCACCTGAGATGTTTGTCACATCCACCAGGCCTCCCCACCCCATTTTTTGTGCATCCTCCGCTTCCAGGAGAAGAATGCCTCTGTCCAACAGTGGAGCAGCACCTGCTGAAGGGAGCCTCTCAGATCCTCTGCAAGCATCTTTCCTTAACGTACCCCATTACAATTTTAAAGTAACTGATTTGCAGTAAGCACAGCAATAATATAATCTCCTTTTGTTGTGTATGACATTCCTTGTGGTCTGCCATCTTTTAACTTGTAGTGTTCACAGAGGCTTTGTGAAGAAAGATAAGCAAGCACCACTTGTGCCATTTTGCAGTGTGGGACCAGTTTTTTAGAAAGGTGAGTGACTTGCCAGGGGATCAACAGCCCTATGGTGGTGGAAGAGTCAGCTTCCTTCTGTTTTGACCCTCAGGAGAAGACCATACCCACTGTGAACACATACCCAATGTGAGGAGATTGACAAGGAGGGTGGATATATGCCTCAGCTCACCTAGAGACTTTGGATGTGGCACAGCTCCATCCCCTTTACCTTTTATCATTAAAGAACTAGGGACTTACCCAGATATAAATAAATGTCTATTGTCCTTTTTCTTTGTATCTGGGAAGAGTTGGGATAAGACCTATTCCTGGCTTTGCTTTTGACCAGAAAGAAAGCCAGGAGGAGGCTGCCCTGGCTGGTGTGGCTCAGTGGACTGAGTGCCGAGCTCTGAACCAAAGAGTCGCCAGTTTGATTCCCAGTCAGAGCACATGCCTGGGCTGCGGGCCTGGTCCCCAGATGGCAGTGTGCAAAAGGCAACCACACATTGGTGTTTCTTTCCCTCCCTTCCCCTTTCTCTAAGAATAAATAAATTAAAAAAAAAAAAAGCCAGGAGGAGGAAGACAGAAAGGTAACTAACTCACCGTTAGATCTATAACCCACATATATTAAGGGACCGCCCTTCATTTCTGAAAGTTGTGTCATCTTGCTGAGCAGAGACACATTTCTCTTTTTATAGAACTTCCTTTCTAGGTAAGTCTGCCAAATTTTGCCTAGTACATGACTATTGCCAATTTGCCTGCTGACTGCTTTTAATGTCCTCCACACTCCCTCACTCTACTCTTTCCTAGGCCATTGAAGAACACAGCCCTGTTGGCCTATTTCTTGAGTGGTTTCATCTGAAACAGAGACCCGGGGCTCTCATGTGACTCTGGGTGTTTGAGTCTGTTCACTCTAGTCTCATCTCAAGTCTAGGTAGATAGTATGTGCCTCAGAGTTGGGATCTACAATTAAACTGTAGGAACCATAGCTTTAGACCAGATCATCAAGTCACACATCTTTTTACAGTTGAGGGGACATAAAACCAGATTGGCTATTTCCTCCTTGTTTTTATATAACTATCAACAGAGCTATGCCCAAAATCCAGATTACTTGGTAAATGTTCACACTATGAGGCCTCGTTCTGATGTTTCACTGATTCATGCCAAGGTTACCACTCACACTGTGTTGGCACTTTAGTGGGCGGGGGGAGGGTGGCACATTTAATCCTTAGGTTACATGGATAGGGCGTCAACATGTTTGGGACTCACTGCAACCTCTCAGGGTAGTCCCTTTCTAAGCCTCCATTGCACCTGGAGTCAAGGTTGGGCTGGTGTCCAGGGGTTAGAGGAATTTAGTTTCTTAGCCATTTAGGGGCCTCAGGAATGGAAGGTGTGACTCAAATGTTCTTTCCCTGCCTATTGAGAAGCAGCAAGTGCTGTGAGGTGAGTTTCAGTCCAGGACTTATCACTTGGCCATGGGTGTACCTGCTGTACCCCAGTTTTTGATTTGTATTATGGGAAGGAGTAATAATAGTACCTTCTCATCATTGCACATTATGAATGAGTCTGGATTTGTAAAGTGCTTAGAAAAGACAGGTGCAAAAGAAAAGACCCAAAGAAGTCCCTTTTCCAGAGGCTGCACCTCCAAGTTAGATGCTTTCCCCAGTGGGGTTTCTGTGTCTGTCATATATGTCACATGCACAGACACACACTACAAGATACAGTTATCCATGTCATGAGCTTTTTTGAAATGGAAAACAACTGCATTTTGGGACTCTTGCACTGTGCACTGCATATATATTGATTGAATTATAGATAATCTTATATCAAATTGGCACATTTTAGCAATCATCAAGATATTAATAAGCATGAAAGTGAATCCTAAACTTAACACTGGCTGTCTCCTATGAACTCTGTCATAGTTCTCTCTCTGTTCAGGATATTCTGCCTACTTTTAGGTACCTTCTGGTTTAATGGCTCTAGTACACGAATTCTCAAAGATCTTTTGATTTCAGATCTTCCTGGTTTCCCTTTGCCTCCAGACATTTCCTCAACAATCTCTTCTCCGGGATGCAATGTAATATGTAAAAAAGTAATATTCCACCATGTGCAAAATCCCCGTTGTTCTCCCATCACCTTTATGGCAGTGTGGATGTTCTCAGATCTTCACAGACTCCATTTGGGCACCAAGACTTTTGCTTTGGGGGCTTTAGAAGCTTTGCAGATTACCTCCAAAGAGACGCACCATTCACCTGTTGGTAACTGTCAGTACTTCAGTTCCATTGCACTAGAGAAGTATTTCCTTACCCTTCAGACCTGCCATCGCCCTTTACAATTCTGAAATAAAATTTGTAAATCATAGTAACTACATAGAGATACAGGAGAAAGAGAAAGGAAAGTAATTTATGACAGGATATGTATTTCAACATGTAAATGACTGGATGAAATTGATACTCGTAGCTATTCATAGAATCACTGTGAGTACAACAGCTAGAAATGCAGACTGATATTGAGTGTCATATTTGTGAATCTGATACCATGAATGGCTTGATTTTACTGAAATGGTGAGCATGTTTTAATAACATTTTTAAAAGTACATTTCCTTGATTTTCCAATATATTGCAAAGCTGTGCGAAGTATCTTGTATTTACACCTCAAGTAGTATTGGGTTCTAGCCTCAGTGTTAGGTTCTAGTTTTGGGTAACAGTTTTTTTTTTAAGTCTGGCAAGATAAGGAACATTCTTTGTTTTGCAGGAATGTCTATCATCCCTGGCCACCACCCCATCAACATAACAACCAAAAAACCCTCCTAAATTCCCAACACTCCCCCTAGGAGGTGGCACTGCTGCCTTGAGGACTGCTGTAATAAAAGAAGTACCCTGAGGATGGGCTAGCATAGCATCTGGGCTATAAGAATGTAGGCTGGTCAACCCAGCAGGAAGGCCAGTTCCCCTAAAGTCTGCAGCTGGATTTTTTGCAAGGTTCTAAATAAATCAGGAATTCTGACTCCTCAATCAACCCCGTGGTAGGGCTCTTGTGTTCCCTGTTTCCAGCTACAAGGCATGCTCTTGGCAAAGATGGACACAGATAGTATTGTGACGTGGTTCTCCAAGCATGGCTTCGTGGAAAAAGTCCTCCAGGGTTCAGCTGCACATCTGGGAGGCTCCCCATCTATGAGAAGGGAAAGACTTATGAAACCAGATCAACTGCTCACTCAGCAGATCTCAAATCCTGCTATGAGTTTGTTGCTGTCATGCCCATAGGCTCACTGTACTTTCTGATCCCCAACTTAGCTCATCAGCTACAGGACCTGCTCATTTCCATTTTGGGTGTGGTGAGGGGAGCTTTCAGTATTACCCAATCACATCCCCGTATTTCTTGATGTCTCTGTCTCCATGTCCACTGTAAAAACAAACAAAAAACCTGCCTGGTATCTCTTCTGGCCTTGCTCTCTTCTTTTCCACTGCCTCATTTTATTTTCTCCCCATATAAATTCGCTAGTGTGCATGAAGAACAAATTAGTTGTCTTTTTTCTGCTAGTTTATTTTCTTTGCTCTCCACACTAGACAGAGGTGACCTCTGCACTTTAAATGTCTTTCAGATACAGGAAGATATGAACTGAAACAAAGCATCAGACAGCAGTCAGGCTATTTCTGAAGAACTACAATTCTCAGGGTCAGCAATGGAAAATCTTATAGGGAGTACTACTCGAGGTCCTACAAATGCAGAAGCCTGTGGAACTGAGGGCCAGCTGTCAAGGAAGACAACATGCCCTGCACTGAAGAAATGTTCTGAGAAAACAGCTGTCAGAAGACTGTCAGTGACTCTCAAGGAGGTTGTCACTGGGGAGAGAGGCCCAGAATCCAGTGAACTTAGTCTCAGATCAAAACTTAATACACAGCAGAAGATTCCAAAGGGAGCTAGATTCCCCACATCCAGGAAAAACTGCAAAGATAATTCAGACTTAATTAAACACCAAAAAGTCTTCCCACAAAAGAAACCTTGTAAGTGCAGTGAATGCAGGAAAGCCTTTAATTACCAATCAGAACTTCTTATCCACAGTAGAATTCATGGTGGAGAAAAACCTTTTGAATGCAAGCAATGTGGCAAAACTTTTCGCCGAAGTACACACCTGATTGAACATCAAAGAACTCACACTGGAGAGAAACCTTATGAATGTGGTGAGTGTGGGAAAGCTTTCAGCCGGAGCACCCACCTTGGTCTACATCAGAGGATCCACACTGGAGAAAAGCCGTATGAATGTAGTAAATGTGGAAAAACCTTCAGCCGAAGCACTAACCTCAGTCAACATCAGCGAACTCACACTCAAGAAAAACCGTACAAATGTAAAGAATGTGGGAAAGCCTTCAGTGACCGTTCAACTGTAATTCAGCATCAACGAATACATACAGGAGAGAACCCCTATGAGTGCAGTGAATGTGGAAAAACTTTCATCTGGGTCTCATCCCTCATTGAACATCAGAGAACACACACTGGAGAGAAACCCTACAAGTGCAGGGACTGTGGGAAGGTGTTCAGTCGAGGCTCATCCCTCACTGAACATCAGAGAGTCCACAGTGGAGAAAAGCCGCATGCGTGCAGAGAGTGTGGAAAGGGCTTCGGTCGGAGCTCTTCCCTTGCTATTCACGAGAGAACTCACACTGGAGAGAAGCCTTACAAGTGTAATGACTGTGGGAAAGCCTTCAGTCAGAGCTCAACACTCATCAGACATCAGCAGCTCCACACTAAGGAGTGACCACTGGGCTTGTGTGAATGTTAGTGCAAGGGCACTTTGCATGACTTCCTGCAGCTGAAGAGAAAAATAAATGTGTTTGGATTTTCCTTCCCCACTAGCTATTGATAAGCCAGTTTCAAGCCAGCCTTCCTTTCTTTTTGTAAACTCAATGCTGAAATGAGTGATCCATACAATAAGGAGATGACTTTAAATACCTAACATCAATCTAATAATATTCTGGAGGGCTCCAACCTTAGAGTGTACAGCTGCCTGCCACCTGCATTCCTGCACCTTGTCCGTGGGGCTTGGGTCCCGGGGCAGCCAGCGAACCCTGATTTCCACCCACATCAGCCCCTTCTCTTCACTTCACTCAGTGAGGAAATCCTGTGTATGTTCATGGTTTCTGGTGCCAGTTGCAGAAGAGGAGGAGCTAGCTTCAGATTGAGACAAAAAACTTCCCACCAGTTTGGGGGTAACAGTGTTGAGGCAAATGCAGTTGTTCTGCACTAATAAAGGCAGATTTTTCTCTTCCTCATCTTTTTTTGCTGTAGCATATTTTTCTCAAGGTATAACCCACAGTTCTCCTAATGTGCCTGATTAATCCGTGTTATTTTACCTCATCCTTACCAAAACTGTCCTAAAACTTTTATAATAGACATTTAATTCCTCAGTTATCTTGAAAAACCATTGCTGCCCTGGTTTTTGAACTTTTGTTTACAGACTTCATGAAACTGATTCCCTCTGGCTCTGACTCTCACCAACCTTGTACAACTAAGGACAAACTTAGTCCTTATTTGTCCATTCTTTTCCTACTTGACATTTGTAGAATTGGCACTTTTGGCCATTCTTATGCCTTAAAAGCTGAGCTTCTGGGACCCATGATTCTGTCCTGATCCACACTTTTCCTACCAACCAGCATTTGTCTGATTAACATGATTAACAATGATTAGCTCATTGACTTTGGGCAAGAGTTGTACCAGAATAATCTCACTTTAGCAGGCTATGATATGAGGTTACTCAACTGGATTGTAAGCTTCTCAAAGACAGAAGTCTTGTTTGAGATCCCTATAAAACAGCGATTTTCAACTGGTGTGCTGCAAGGATTTTTAAAACATGCAATAATACCTGACTATTTAGTCAAGGGTAGTGTCTTCTTTTCCTTTAGAGTGTCAAATAAAGAAATGACAATGACCAACACCAGACATCCGGTGTGAATGAATAACAATTATACCTTTTTTTTTTAGTCAGATTGGCAAAAATATTTTTGGCGTGCGACAGAATTTTAGTAATTTAAGTGTACAAAGATCCCCTCTGACACTTTTGGCCCGACACTCTCAGAAATCCTTGGCAGTGGCAGTTTGCATGATTCTGATTTGCACTCTGATGTTTGATTCTTTCAGGTGCTTTCTTCCATGATTTTTTTTGAAGTTAGAATTGTGTTAGATTTCGTAGAGGTCGCATCTAACATAATACAATGCAGACCTGGGCTCTGGTTTTAATACACACCAGAAGGGTTTAATTTAATAGCGAAATCTCCTTAGTCTGTTGAATGGCGAGCCCCTGCATGTGTTGGTCCTTTCTGTCCTACCTGAGTTCCGCCCTTGCCTCTGGGAACTGGTTCCTCCGAGCTCCGAGGACGCTGGCCGCGGGGCTTCCCACCCGGCGGAGCTACGAGAACGGCGCCGGCCGCGCGGCAAGGACCCCGCTGCCTCTCCCTTCCCCGCGCGGGCTCGCGGCTCCGGGACCGGAAGTGAGGGGCCGGGGCACCTTCCGGAAGCTGGGAGCGCTTTCCTCCAGTCGCTTTCCACCAGTAGCCAGCGCCGTGGCGGGTCACAAACGACTCGCGACAGCCTGCCTAAGGTCAGACAGACAGGCGGACGCGTACTCGTCGCACCAGAGCGAGGTTGCGGCCAGGACGAGCCCGCGGTCCGCCCTCCGGTTCCTCGGTCTGAGGGGCAAACCGGACGACGAGCGTGCGCGGGTCCTGCACTTCCTTGGAAAGCAGACATCCATTCTTTGAGGAAAGCAAGGCCTTTCCCACAGTGAGGGTTTCCGCTGGGGAGGTGGAGTCAGTAGCGGACAGTGCGGGGGTCGGGGGGCGGTCAGCTTCATTTTAAGGAGAAAATCGGGGCGACTCGGACGGACGTCCTCCAGGTGACCCGCCTCAGCCGGCCCGGCGCGCGAACGCGGCCCCCGTAGCTGCGGCCGCCGTTTTCCTCACGTGGGCCCGGTGGCCGCTCGGAGAAGTCGCGGGGTGGAGCCACTAGCAGCCCCCCAAACCCCTTTCTTCCCGCCGCTGGGAGTCGCCGAGGCGACACTGGCCGAAGAGCCGGCGCGGCGGCCGGGGTCGGGACCCACGCCCACCACGGGACCCGCTGCCGTTTCTTTCTCTTCCAAATAATGTCTCGCTTTATCTTTATAAAAAAAATATTTTATTTTTAGAGATAGAAGAAGGGAGAGAGAGAAACACCAAAGTGTGGTCGCCTCTGGCTAAATTTTTGACGTCCAGACCCTGGCCTTCGGTGGCCCCGAGAAAGGGCGTGGACGCGGCTGTTGCTGGAGTGAAGCGTGGCCTGCGGCCGCGCAGTGACCGCGGCGCGTGGACCGCAGTGAGTCCGCTGCGTCGCTTTTTCGAAAGGACCGTTGGCTCACGTTCGCTTATTTCTTCTGTAACAAAAACTACTTGTTAGTGGTACGCGGTACCTGACTGTGTGCTCGCCGTTTTTAACGTTCGTTTAATGCTTTCCGATACAGCGATTTGGAGCTCTAAATTCAGTTTAATAGTTGGTTTTAGTGAGAAAATAAGTGCCTTCGTGGCTATGCTTGCTGATCATTTTACTCATTTTTAAATGCCACCTTTAGGCAATGGTTTGTGTTGAAATTCTGCTAGTGATTTTCTTTCCTTCCTGGTATGAAATTTGTTGTTCTTACAAACCAGTTAGAGCTTGTTGTAGTTTAAAAACTTTAACAAGTTAAAAACAGAAAACGAATAGATGGTTATGAACCCTAGGTGTCTGAAACAGTGTAAACATGGACTTTTGAAGTTGCTGAGGCTTTGCCCTAATTCCTAGTTGATGGCTTTTTATGAGTTCTGGGAAGTGGAGGGGCAGCTGGTGATAAATTTTTTATACTCCATCAAAACCGTATCTTTTTTAATGAAATATCTTTATTTTTAGAGGGGAGGGAAGGGAAGGGAAGGGAGGGAGAGACATCATTGCCTTCTCTACACACCTGACCAGGGACTTAACCCGAAACTCTGGGCAGTGCCCTGACGGGAAATCAAAACAGGGGCTTTTCACTTTGTAGTAGATGGGAGATACCCCAGTGAGCCACACAGGTCAGGCAGAGCCATCTCTTTTTTTCTTACCACCTTTAGCCTTTACTCCCAACACATACTGTCTTTCACAATTTGCTTGTGAGAGGAAATGGAGTTGGAAAGACAGGGCCATGAGGTTGGTAAGATTTAAGGAAAGGGGCCGGAGGGCCATCAAGACACCAAGACCATACCTTTTGAGGACTGAACAATAACTTTAATATAATTGGCCCAACACTTGCATTTTTTAGTAATTTAAACTATGAAGCTGTATACCAGGCAAGACTAGGCTCTCTGGGACTCTGAAGCTGCCTGAAGGACAGAGACATCCTCCCTGAGCTGTGGGTCCCATCAGCCCTGGCTCCCTGGGCTGAAATGGGTTAACCAAATCTTTCCTGCAGATGTAAACTGAGACTTAACACAATGATAAATGTTTAACCATATGTTACTTGTTGCTGTCTCATAACCCCATTTGCTGACCACTGACTGAGTCAGATGAAAATTGAAGGTCTAGTTGCCTCCTGAGTCAGAAAATTAATGACTTAATTTTTCTCTGGAGCTTTTAAATACCTTTTTAATAACTTTTTAAGGTTTTTTAATCTCAAAAAATCATACAGTCAAATCTATTTTAAATTTGCTAAGAAATAACTGATAAAACATAATGTTTTCTTATTAAAATGACAAATTTAAAACGTAAAATTAGAAAACAGTATAATGAACTCCCATATGCCAATTGCCAGGACTTAACAACTATTGAAATTTTGCCACATTAGCTCTACTAGTCCTTTTTTCTTCCTTTGGTTTATTCATTTGCTGAAATATTTTAAAAGAAGTTGAGACATCATGTAATTTCATCCCTAGGTAGTTCATTATGCATTTCTAAAAATCATGGCCTCTTTCTAACATAGACTATCATACCTAACAAAATTACTTCTGTGGATACCCTTTATTTTATAGCTGAAACACAAATAGGAGTTAAAAAAGTATTTTGATGCCTGTGTCCCACCCCTTAGGTCAATTAAATTACAGTCTCTGGCGATGGAACTTAGCAGTAAAATGTTACAGTTCCTGAAGTGATTCCACTATGCAGCTAGGGTCAGGTAACACTGTAGAAGAGAATCTCTATAGCTGTAATCAACTAGAATGTTAAAACATACTAGAGAAGAAAACAACAGGAAAGTTCAATACTTGTGCTTAAATACTTGAGCTTGAGTTAAGCCATTATATGCTACTGATTTATTAATGTGAGGGTATTTTACAGTTCTTTTTATTAGGAACTGGTTACTTAAACAATTTAAATGCATTAGAACAGGAGCTTAATAGATCTCCAGTCTAGTTACTGAAGCGTAAATGCTTCCTATTAGCAAAACATGCATAAATACATTTTAGATGCAACACAGCAAAATCTGATAGGTAGTAATCCTATCCAAGAATATATTATGAATAGACCTCCAAACAACGTTTAAAATCATCTACTCCAAATCCCTCATTTCACAGAGAAAGTGAAGCTTTGGGTAGTTGAATTTTCCAATGTTACAAAGTTGCTTAACATAGTTGATTACTTCAGCCCAATGTACTTCCCATTCCGTAGTGTGACAGTGAAAAGTTAAAATGATTTAAGCAGTTTCTCAGGTCATTCTGGTTCTTCAGTACTTAGCAGAAGGACAAAGTAGAGTAAATGCGTCCCTTAACGTTTTTGATGCTCCTGAAACAGTCATATGCCAGGGTGCAGCCTCTGATGCTTGCTGAGAGCAGAACGGTACCTGAAAGTTTTTCCACAGTCATTACATCCAAAAGGCTTCTCTCCTGAATGAACTCTCTGATGCTGCAAGAGGTAAGTGCTCTGGCTGAACGTCTTCCTGCATTCATCACAGTTGTACAGCTTCTCCCCAGTGTGACTGCTCTGATGCTCAGTCAGATGAGTGCTCCGGCTAAAGGCTTTGTCACATTCATTACACTTATACGGCTTCTCTCCAGTGTGAATTCTTTGATGCTGAGTTAGATGGGAACTCTGGCTAAAAGCCTTTTCACATTTATTACATTGGTATGGCTTTTCTTCTGTGTGAGTTTTTTGATGTTGAGCAAGAGATGAGCAGTGTCGAAAGGCTTTACCACACTCACCACACTCATAAGGCTTTGCCCCTGTGTGAATTCTCTTATGTTGTGTAAGGTGTATGTTCTGGTTGAAGGCTCTCCCACACTCATTACACTTGTAAGGTCTTTCTCCAGTATGTATTTTCCTATGCTGAATAAGAGATGAACCATAGCTGAAGGTTTTCCCACATTCATGACACTGATAGGGTTTCTCGCCAGTATGAATTCTTTCATGTTTAGCAAGAGATGAACTCCGAATAAAGGCTTTCCCACATTCCTTACACTCATAAGCTTTCTCTTGGGTATGCGTCTTCTGATGCTGATTAAGGTTTGAAAGGTAACTGAAAGCCTTCCCACATTCACTGCATTCAAAGGGCTTTTCTCGGGTATGAATTCTGCGATGCTGAGTAAGGGATGAGCAGTAACTGAAGGCCTTTCCACATTCATTGCATTTGTAAGGTTTTTCTCCAGTATGAATTTTCAGGTGTTGAGCCAGGGATGACCAGTAACTAAAGGATTTTCCACATTCAGCACAATCGTAAGGCTTCTCCCCAGTGTGAGTTTTCTGGTGTTGAGTGAGGTTGGAGTGCTGACTGAAAGCTTTCCCACATTCATTGCACTCGTACGGTTTTTCACCAGTGTGAATCATATGATGACGGATAAATGTTGAGGGCCCATTGAAGGCCTTCCCACATTCATTACATTTATAGGTTTTCTCACCAGTATGAATTTTTTGATGTTGAGTAAGGTGAGTGCTCCTGGTGAAGGTTTTATCACATTCATCACATTTAAAAGGTTTTTCCCCTGTATGAATTTTCTGATGTTCCATAAAGTGGCCTCTCTGGCTAAAGGCTTTTCCACACTCATTACAAGTATATGGTTTCTCACCAGTATGAATTCTCTGATGCTGAACAAGATGGGTCCTCTGACTAAAGGCTTTCCCACATTCATCACATTTATAGGGTTTTTCTCCAGTGTGAATTCTTTGATGTTGAGCAAGAGATGGACCCTCAATGAACCCTTTTCCACACTGATCACATTTATATGGTTTATCTCCAGTATGAATTCTTTGATGGTTTATAAGGTTTTCACTCCTGCTGAAAGCTTTCTCGCATTCATTACATTTGTAGGGTTTTTCTCCAGTGTGTGTTCTCTGATGGCGAATAAGTGCTGAACAATAACTAAAAGCTTTCCCACATTCATTGCACTTACAAGATTTCTCTTTTTTAACTGGTTTTAAATTCCGTTTGATGCTTGTTTTAGTAGCCCTCTCTTCTGGAGATTTGTCTTGTTGTGATACTGGGTTTGAACTAATATTGGTACTTTTTTCAAAGTCATGATTTCCATGGTCTTTCTCCAAAGTGGGCACTGTTTTCTCGGTTATTTTCATTTCCCTTGGCAATGTCAGTTCATCTGCCTGCTGCGTCTGTGGACTGCCTTTAGACACCCAGGACTCTGAGACGTCATCACATTTGTGTTTTTGCACTACTGCCTCTGGAGAGGGCTCTTTTTCAGGAGTGTCTGGCTCTGGGACTGATATGCTATCTTCTAGTCTTGTTTCCCAGTCTGAAAGAAAAAATGATGCCAGTATTCTCTGAATGGGGGGGGGGGGGAACAATAACAACAAAAACCCAGAAAAAAAAACTGCTGTTCTGGGAATGACCTAATGAAATTAAATATAAAGCTCTCAGGAAATTCTGAGGATTTTCAAAAATAGCCCTATTATTTGGGGAGAAATTTGGAAGGAGTTAAGGAGAATGATAAATAAAAGTTAAAAATAGTAAGAGAATATTTCATTCAATTCCATCAATCATCTCTAAGAACCAGTAAGGGAACTCCTTTTAAGGAAACAGTGAGTTTAACAAGTGACACAGAGATGGCTAAGAGGAGACACACGTGGCCTGAAAAGAGGCAATCTGAGCTGAGACTTCTAAGTGATTAACAACAACACAGAAATCCAAGAACTCTGATTTCAATACAGAGGGAACAAGAAAGACCTGGCTACAGCTGCATGGTTTTTGGCCTGGAATACTGACGTAACAGTCATATCACTGCTAAAAATGGGAAAGTTTAAACAGTATAGGAAATCATTTAAGGGGAGAATTAGGAACAGAAAGGAAACCATAGTGGTGTTTGTAGGGATGGAAGATGCCAAAAGTAGCAGAATAACCAAGATATTCAAATATAGGTTGGGAAGTATCAGCTCACAAAAGAAAGGAAAAGAACAGCTGAAGCTACAGGAATGTATGTGAGAAAGGAACAGACGTGAGTGAAGGGTAATGGGATGAATAAAATATACTTATGAAAGGAGGCAGTTTATCAGCAAACAAAACAATAGGAGAAACAAGACAAAAGTACATACATAATCAGGAAGCTGACTTACACTGCTCTAATCTACTGTCTACTCTGAGGAAGTTTGTCTTGTCCCAAGAAAAGAAAGGTGGCAAGGAAATGGAGCAGGGCAGCCAATGCTGGTAGATCTAGTACAGCAAAAAGGCTGTGTTTAAAAACTGGTAACAGGAGGGTACAGCAGAACCCTGGGCCCCTGAGCTGCCAGCCCAGTCACTATCACAGTCATCACTGCGACAGCGGGTGTGGCAGAGACCCAGCGCTGCCACCTGCCAACATACCTAGTGCCACAGGAGTGGTGAGCCTGTGCAAGAGCAGCCTCACACCACAGTGCTGCTCCAGCAAGGACAGAATATCTAAGCAACACAGGTTTGTGAAAAACAGCCAATTGTTCAATATAAGAAATGACACTAAGAAAGATATATTTGTACAGTGGATGGCCACAAAGATGACCTCCTACAAGTACTTTGCAATGAAGAACTGGAGACCCTGACATCTGAAGCTCTTAAAGGGGAAAAGGCAGAGGAAACAGCTGATCTCCAGCCCTCACTGGAATTCCAGGTGAAGGCAATAAACATGCAACAGACTGTGACCTATGTCATCCACGGTGTCATGTCTTCCACACACTAAGCAGTGGAGTTACCGGAATATCAGGGGTAGGCACAAAATGAAGGTCATTCTGGAGAAAGCTCTGGAAGGCAAGAATGAACAGCACCATAGGGATTGCACAAAGCATTCCTCACTTTACCACATGGGGAGCCTATGGGCATCAGCCTGTCTTCCAACAGCTCTGCACAGAGACAACCAGCTGTAAAGGAACTCCGTGAGCCAGTGAGACAGAGGACACATGAGCATCTAGGCTGTCACAAGACAGCCTAGAGAAGGTGTCAAGAAAGAGGATAAGGAATATGATGCAGACAGGGCCCACGGCCAGTGCCCACCTCAGTGTATATACTGTCACAACATCAGTTACCTGTACAGATGCTTGCAGAACTATATACCATGTTGTAGAGATGAAAGCAGCCAACTCATCAGCTAAGAATAAGTCTGCTCACAGTGCTAAGGACGGCAGGACCAGGGTCTGGCTTACCAGGACCATTAGCACTGGGTCACATTCCAGCAACAGAAAGTAAACAAGAGACTAGAACTAAACAGTTCAAATGATTGTCTTCTGCCCAGTGACCAGGTCACTGGAACTATCTACATTATCTATGCAACAGGGGTGTATTATTATTTTTACCTAACTAAATCTCTGTTTGATAATGACTAAAGCACTAAAAAAACCCCTAGGACTATTTCAGTACCTTTTAGGTATTTTAAAATTGATTTCTATCTGCTCAAGTTGGGATTAAAAAAATTCATTTTTAATTCATAATAAAACTTGACAACTTATTTTTTTCAAAAGTCAATAACTAAGCAGAAGTTAATAAAGCTCTTATTTTAGAAATACTGGTTTTCTAAATTATGTTTCATGAAACCATATTCTAAGAGAAAGGTCATAAAGGTGCAGGGTGAAAAAGGATTCACGGCTCGGGGAGGAGAAATGTTATATCCCAAGCAACCCTGCTGGAAATTCATAATGCCCCACTGTGTATTTTAAAAATCACTGAGTGGTTCTCCCATAAGTAACTTGCTGAAATTTAAACTAATCCAGCACTTCCCAAATTTGAACATGACACACTTTTTTTCTCCACAAAAAAGAAGCCCCACTCTCACCTAATTCACCCTCAAGTGCTCTTCCTTACCTAGAGTAACTAAGGTTGCACATTCTTCCAGGATCTGGTCTTTGAAGAAGTCTTTCCGTGCAGTTTGGGAATTAATGCTTTACAAGAAAGTATTTGTAATTTCAAGGATAGTGTGATAAAGTGACAGGATCAGAAGCTACACACTGAGGTTAAGAAAGGTATGTAACCACTTTTGCAAAGCAGCATGGTTAGGAAAGCAAGGAGGCAATGTGGATGGTAACCAAATTACCAACTTGGTGTGAAAATGCTTGGAAATTTAGGTTACCTGCTTCTGTTTGAAGGTACTAATGACAGAGCCTGTAGACCCAAAAAGAAAACTCTAAGGGCTGAAAAGTGAGGTGATAATTATGAGCTAAGGTTCTCAAAAGAGGTGGGAAAAGATGGAATTCAGAGTCTAGGTCAAGAGGTTGCCTTTACAAAAAGGCAGGAAGGAGAGGAAAAGGCAGAAAACTATACTTGAACAACAATAATTTTTTTTTTAAAAAGCAGGAAGGATACCTTGTCTGAAAGGAGTATAAAAATAGGATATGTGTCAAGATGGTGTTTTGACAAAGTACGAGGGAGCCCAGATCATCTCATTTCCCTACCAGTGGCAGGCACGTGTGCATTTCCGACAGGAAGCCCTTTCATCAGGCTGGTGTCTGAGTCAGCGACCCTCATCTCCCCAGCCCAAGACTTACCTCCAGAGCCACCCAATGGAAAGCCTGGCTCCACAATCCATGGCTCTGTCCCTTGCTCTAACTGGGAAATTACATCAGGTTTGGAAACTTGGAGTCCTGCACATGGAGGAGAGAAAAAAAAGGCACCTGTCTGCAGGAAGGGAAAAGTACCCTATCAGAAGTCAGTTTCACCACTTTGTCTTCAGAGGAAAGGATAGGTAGGTCTGGTGGGAATGAACAGCATGTCGAGCTCCAATGTTACAAGTTCCCTGACACGATATAATCTGGGAACTGCTCTGGGTGCAGAAAAATTACTAGTCTGTATTACTTGCCAGGAGAGAGAAATCTTGTCAAAGCCTTTCAACATTTAGGAATCCTTGGAATCTTAAGTAAAGGGCAAAACTCCCTAAGCATGAGAAAACCCTCTTCCTTCTTTATACGCCCAGATATTAACTCAGAGAAGTCATTCTTACCTATAGAGACCAGGTGTGTATAATTTTCCAATGTCACATCCCTGAATAAATCTCTCTGTACAGGATCCAGCTGTTTCCATTCTTCCTGGGTAAAGTCCACGACTACATCCTTGAAGGTCACTGATTCCTGAAAGACAAAACACGCTTCTGCTTAGCCATAAAACCTATACCTAGGAAAGGGGAGGAGTCAGCAATACTGACAGTAAGGTGAGCCATGGGCTATCTGAAAAATGATTATTTTCTTTGTAAAATGAATATGAAAACAGAATCTGACTGATAGGATTATTGTAAGAAGTAAATAAGAAATGTTCCATATGAAGTGTCTAATTTAGAGTCTGGCACATAACAGGTGCTCAGTTGCTCAGTGTTGGCCACTGTTGTTATTCACCTTTATCAACTCTGTACTCCAAGCATTAATAGTAAATCTAGTAACACCAATATGTTTTACTACCCCAAATGTGCAAAAATGACCAGGAATGTTTCTCAAAGAATTTGGAGATAAGACTTCCTCTAACACATTTCAAAATACACCTAGAAGTACACCAAAATATACCGAACGATAAGTCTAAATTAAAACAGAAT
Organism: Carollia perspicillata; assembly: GCA_004027735.1. Lineage (NCBI taxonomy): Eukaryota > Metazoa > Chordata > Mammalia > Chiroptera > Phyllostomidae > Carollia > Carollia perspicillata. The sequence continues at coordinate 48,494 of PVKM010001644.1, forward strand.
GGTCTAGCCCTAGCTGGGTAGCTCAGTTGGTTAGAGTGTCGTCCTATACATCTTGAACAATCTCTAAAAATTAATGCTTAGTCACCAACTGATGATGTTACTGTGTGCCTGGAGCACTAGGGCAGGATGTACCAGAAGTCAACACTGTTTAAAGCACATGCAGACTCATGATGCACAGTGGTGCCTATTTGGGGTCTGCACCATGGCTGGTGTTTCCCATGTGGTCCACTTCCTTTCAGAGCTGCGGACTCCAAGACTCAACCAGGCTTCCTTGGGCAGAGACATTTCTCACGTCTCTGTGGATCACAGCTAGAAAGAAAGGGAGGATCTGGAAGACTGTACCTGATTTCTCTGCATTCCACTTATGCACATCTTTCCTTTTGATCTTGTTGTGTATCGTTTGTTGTAATAACTATTAGCCCTGAGTTATGCTACCAAGTTGGGTGAGTCATTCTAGCAAACCACTGAAGTAAAGAGTGGTCATAGGCTCATAGAAACAGTCCTACAGTAAGGCTACACTAGTGTAGCCCTAACAAAGCTTAGACTTCAAACCCAAACTTCAAAAGGATCACCCTGTAGCCAAGATGGGATAAACAAGGATTGGATTTACCCTTCTACATAAAATAACCAATACAATTCCAGACAAACAGAGCAGCAATTTCTCACTGAATCTGTGATGACAAAAAATGGTGGTTCCCCGAAATCAGGAAAGTGATTAGGTGAGCCCTCTGGGTTGCTCTGGTTTATTGCCTGAGAGTCTCCAAGGAGTGAGTCAGGAGTGGGGACCCAGGGGCCACCCAGCAGGCTCTTAGAACTAGAGAGGTAACACAGAGTCTGGTGAAATCAGGGTGACTAGTATTTACAGGAGACAGCTACACAGACAGGAAACAAGGAAAACTGAGGCCTAGTGCCAGTCAGCACGTGGGTGTGTTGAGACTATTGGAAGCAGGGAAAGAATCATCCAAAAGGATTCAAGGGAGCAGTACTGGCATTCCAAAAGGACTGGAAAGAATCTTTGAACCCATTATTCTGGGAACCCATTAGTCAAAGTGAAAAACTTCATAATTAGGCATTGGGTAGACTTGCCTCACTTTGGGGAATAAATGGCATTAAACTAAATGCTGTTCTGGGTTCACCTAATAAATATTAAAGGCAGGATCTGAAAGAAACATACTGTTTTCAAGTAACAACTGCATTCTAGAAAAAGGACCAAGAATGTTTTTTAGAAAAAGAAGTATGCAGAACTCTATAAAGTAAAATTCACAATGTTTGGAATTCAGTCACAGATTAACGAGCATGCAGAAAAGCATGAAAATACAACCTACAAGGAGAAAACAAATCAATCAATTGAACCCAACCCAGAACTGACACAGATACTAGAATAATCAGTTAAGAGCATTAAACATTATAACTGTGTTCCATGTTTAAAAATTAGAGACATAAAAGACATTTTTAAAAATTGACATGAAAATTATAGAGCTGAAAATTAGATGAAAAATACACTGGGTGGTATTAACAGATTAGGCATCAAAGAAGAAAAAACACATTCAAAGACATGGAAACAGAAACTATTGGGTTGGACAAAAAATTCATTTAGTTTTTTCTGTATGATGGCTCTAGTAGCACTTGGCTGTCTTTAACTTCATTCAAAATAATTGTGTTAGAGTGTATTGTGACAGCTGTCAATATCAGCATGCATTAAGAAAAACTTATCAAAATTGGTGAATTTTTGTGCAGCCATTTTACTATTGAAGATGGAAGAAAATACGAAGCATTTTCAGTGTATTATGCTTTATTAGTTCACAAAAGGTAAAAATGCAACTGAAATGCAAAAAAGGACTTGTTCAGTGTATGAGGAAGGCGCTATGACTGATCAAACGTGTAAAAAGTGGTTTGCAAAGTTTCTTGGTACTATTGACCTTCTGGCCAAATAATTCTTTCCTGTGGGGTTGTCTCATGCACTGGAAAATGTTTAGCAGCACCCCTGGCCTCTACCCACTAGAGGACAATAGGGGGAGATACCAAACATACTTAAAATATCCAAATCGATAAAGTTATTGGTGAAAATGAAAAAATGTATCTTTCGTTTTACGAAAAAAACTAAATGGATTTTGTGGCCAACCCCATATTAAAAGTGATAAGGATAAGAAAAAAAATTTTTTTAAAGAGAGAGCATCAGGGAGCTATGGGACTTCAAGAGGCTCAATATATGTGCAACTGCCATCCCTGGACCAAAAGGAGGAAAAGAGAGAGAGGAGCAGAAAAAGTATTTGAAGAAATGATAGCTCATTGTTTTTGAAACTTGATGAAAATTATAAACCTACAGATCCAAGAAATTCAAACTGCAAGCATAAGAAACACAAAGGAAACTATACAAAGGTATATCTTAAATATGCTAGCTCAGATCTAGTACTAGAGAAAATTCTTATACACATCCAAAGATAAAAGGGCATAAAATGATAAAAGTGACAGATTTGTTTTTATTGGAAAACAGAAGCAAGAAAAGAATGGAGCTATATCACTGAATAGTAGAAAGAAACTAGAATTGAAAAACAAAAGCAAAATAAAGACTTTTTCAGACATAAGAAAACTTGAAAAATTTCATCACTAGCAGAATGCGCTACAAAAAAACTTAAGGAAGTCTTTCATGCAGAAAAGAGATGCCAAATGAAAAATACGGATCTGTACCAGGTTTCTCAACCTTGGCACTATTGATATTTCAGAGCAGAGAATTATTTCAAATGATTGTGAGGGGCTGTAGTGTAGGCAGTATTGCTGGCATGGTACCCATTCACTGTACGCTCCTGTCACTCCTCACCAAGTCAGGACAATCAAAAAGGTCCCCCAGGGGGCAGAAACAACTCCAGCTGTGAATCACTGATGTAGATAAAGGATAAAGAACACCAGAAATGGTAACCAAATGGACAAATGCATACAATTTTTCCTCATCATTTAGATCCCTTTCAAAGATAATTGCTGAAACAAAAGTAACACGTATTACAGAATTTATGACAAGTATATAAGTAAAATATATGGCAATAGTAGCATGAAAAACTGGAGGGGAGAAATGGATGCGTACTATTGTGAGGTTCTTGTATTATTCAGGAGGTGGTATACCACCAGAAGGTAAATGGCAATAAATATATATATGTAAAGCTACAATTAAAATAACAAAAGAGTTATGGCTAATAAGCCAGTGAAAAAAATAAAAGGGAATCACAAAAAGTATTCAATCCAAAAGAAGGAAAGAATAGAGGCAAAGGAAATAAAGGCAATAAAAATAGAAAACAGCAAGATTACTGACAAATGGCACGCATCAATGAACACATTGAACTTGAATGTACCATATTAAATGTAGATTCACATTAAATGTAAATTCTCTAAACACCCCAATTAAAAGGCAGAGACTGCCAGACTGGACTGATAAAAAGTAAAACCTAACTATATGTTTGTTGCCTATAAATAAGTACTCACTTGAAGTATAAAGACAGAAGTCAGTTAAAAGCAAAAGGATGGACAAAGATAAACCATGTTGACACTAATCAAATATCAAAGTAAAATTCAAGGCAAACACTATTACCAGGTAGAAAAAGGTCATTTCTCAATGATAACGGGTCCGTTGATTAAGAAGACATAATCCTAAATGTTTATGCACCTAATAACAGAGCTTCAAAATATATGAAGCAAAAACTGATAGAATTACAAGAAAAAAAAGATGTACACATAATTACAGCCAAAAATGTCAATATCTCTATCACAATAGTTGATGAAAGCAGTAGACAGAAAATGAATAAATATATAAAGCATTTGAATGATACTATCAACAAACTTGACAAAACTGACATCTGTGGTATACAGAATAATGGCCCTTCCAAATATGTCCATATTCTAATCCTTGAAACCTGTGAAACTGTACCTAATATGGCAGGAGAGTTTACAGATGTGATCCATTAAGGACTTTGAGATGGGGGACTTATCCTTGAGTATATGTGTGGGCCCAATATAATCACAGAGTACTTAGAAGGGGGAGGCAAGAAGGTCAGGACAGAGTCAGAGCAGGAGCTGTGAAGAGGGAAGACAAGCCAGAGTCAGAGAAAGAGGAAACTGAAGGTGCCACACTTATGACCTGATGACAGGGAAAGGGGACGAATCAAAGAATATAGGCCCTGGAGCCCGCTGGAAAAGGCAAGAGAACAGAGTCTGCCTTAGAGCCTTCAGAGGAATGCAGCCTGCCAACCCATTCTGACCTCTAAAATTGTAAGATAAAAGATATGCTGTTTTAAGACACTAAGCCTGTGGTAGTTAATTACAGCATCAATAAAAATTTAATATGTTCATACAACATTTCACTCAACAACAGCAAAAATACGTTCTTTTCGAGTGCTCAATGATCATTTACCAAGGTAGGCCATATTCTGGACAAAAGAATGTCTCAATAAATTGAAAATGATTCAAGGCATACAAAGGATATTCCCTGACTGTGAACATGTCCATTATCTTGACTGTGATGCTGTCATGAGTGTACATATGTCAAAACATAATACGTTATATACTTTAAATTTGTTGTCACAATTTCCCTCAATAAAAAATAAACTGATACCAAAAGTACTTGAGCCGATAATCGGAAGAACTGGGATCAGATCAATTAAGTTGCAGGACAGGACCTAAGTAGGGGGAAATAGCCTAAAAAGAAGTGTCCTGACATGGCCAATAGACACGTGAAAAGCTGCTCAACATCACTGATTATCGGAGAAATACAAAGTAAAATCACTATGACCTATCACCTCGCACCTGTCAGAATGGCTACCATCAATAACTCAACCAACACCAAGTGCTGGTGAGGATGTGGAGGAAAGAAAACTCTTTTGCACTGTTGATGGGAATGCAGACTGGTTCCAGTATGAAGATACCTCAAAAAATTAAAAATGGATCTGCTTTTGGACCCAGCGATCCCACCAGCTATAATATATCAGAAGAAACCTACAAGCTTGCTGGGGGAAGGTTAAAGGGGGTTATATGGTAATGGAAAAAAATACAATCAAAAAGAAGTATCCTGATTAAAGGAGGGCTTGGATCAATTATACTGTAACCCTTTTTGTCTTAAGTTCACATTCGGTTATTGGTTTGCCTTAAAACATTAAGTAACATGTCACCTTCCTCCTAAAAACTCATCAATTGTTCACAAATGGTCTACAGAATAATGCTTTCGGCTTATCTAGACATTTAAGACCTTTCACATTCTGACTTTATTCTACCAGTTGTTTGCCATCTGCCAAAATAAACCATCTCCTCCAAATTTTTCTGAATCCTATATAATACCTGCTAATTCTTATCTGTTAACCTATGCTCATAATCTTTTTCCATACCCAGAATCCACCCTAACCCTCCCAACTTACTTATCCAAATATCCATCCTTTGAGAGGTAGCGAAAAATCCCACATCCTCCGTGAAAACTCTCCTAACCTCTCCAGAGTACAATTTTTGCCATTCTCTATTTTCCATGGCACTCATTTAACTTTTTTAGTATTTACCTGCCACACTGGAACATGGCAAGATACTAAGCAAGACGTAAGTGGTGAATGCATTAGTTAAGCTGCAGAGGCAGAACTAAGAAGAATGTCTGATGAGAGCCCAGAATGAAATGCCAACATTGTTTTTGTATAAATATACCCCACAAAAAGAATATACAACCCCACTCTATGGGCTGAAATGGCATTGAAGGAAATTCCAACTTACCTGAACACTGGCTGATGGGAGTAGAGTATGTCCCCCTTGCAGAAAGGCAGAAACTGCAGAAGACAAATCTAGGGAGGAAGAAGAAACCACAGTGAATCCTGTCCAACAAAGCTGCTCCCAGCAATTGGTAAGATCCACTTGGTTTTACTATTTGAAAACAACAGGCACTTTGCCATTTCCTTTAATTCATAGAATCCAAAACAGAATCAAGGTAACTGCTGACTAGGGCCCTGATAGTCTCATTGTAAGTTCAGAAGGTACATCAATGTTCTATTTTTACTTTTTTAAGATTTTATTTATTTATTTTGAGAGAGAGAAAGGGAGGGAGAGAGAGAGAGAGAGAGAGAGAGAGAGAGAAACATTAATGTGTGGTTGCCTCTCACGTGTCCCCTACTGGGGACCTGGCCCACAACCTAGGCATGTGCCCAGACTACGAGTTGAACTGGCGACCGTTTGGTTCACAGGCTGTGCTCAATCCACTGAGCCATACCAGCCAGGGCTAAATCAGTGCTTTAACATTCACAATTTTTGTCTCTAGGTACGTACAATCATATGGATTATACATTTTATTGAGACAAAATGTTTCTGTTGCCTTCTCTGTTACATAGAAAATACGAATCATCAGACTACTTTCCAAAAGTCTCCACAGGCCTTTTGAAACTTTGCTAGTAATGCAAATTAATTATCACAATGACATACACTACTTATACTACCTACAAGAATATCTAAAATTAAACAGCCATGGTCAATCCAACTGCTGGCAAGAATGCAGAGAAATACAATGGACTGTAATTGAAGTCATACATCAATACATTGGATAACCTAGAAGAAATGGATAAATTCCTAGAAACATACAACCTACTGAGACTCAATCGTGAAGAAATGGAACAATAAGGAGTAAGGAGACTGAATAGTAATCAAAGGCCTCCAACAAAGACAAACCCTGGACCAGATGGTTTCACTGGTGAACTCCACAAAACATTGCAAGAATTAATGCCAGTCCTTCTCCAGCTCTTCCAAAACACTGAAGGAGGGAACACTCCCACACTCATTTTACATAGCCAGCATTACCATGATACCAAGCCAAATAAGAACACTATAAGGAAAGAAAACTACTGACCAATATCCCTGATGAACACAGATGCAAAAAATCCTCAACAAAATATTAGTAAGCTGAATTCAATAGCACATTAAATGGATCTCACATCATGATCCAGTAGGATTTATTCCTGGGGTGTGACCATCTCATAGAAATGTAGAGAAAGCATTTGATAAAATTTAACATCCTTTCATTAAATTGTCTTTTAACAAATTGGTATAGAAGGAATGTACCTCAGCATCATAAACCATATATGACAAGCCCATAGCTAATATACTCGATGATAAAAGTCTGAAAGCTTTTCCTCTAAGCAAGAGGAAGGCACCACTCTCACTGCCTAATCACCATAGTAATGAAATTCCTAGCCAGAACAGTTAGGCAAGAAAAATAAATAAAAGGTACCCAAATTAGAAGGGAAGAAGTATAATTGTTCCTGTTTGCAGGTAACTAACTATATAGAAAATCCTAAGGAAGGACTCCACCCAAAAATAAACTTAGAACTAATAACAAATTCAATAAAGTTGCAGAAAACATAGAGAAGTCAGTGGTATTTCTATACACTAACGAGGAAATACCTGCAAAATAAATAAAACAATCCCATTTAGAATAGCATCCAAACCAATAAAATACTTACAGAAAAATCTAACCAAGGAGGTGAAAGAGCTGTACACTGAAAACTTTCATCATTTGACAATGATGAAAGAAATTGAAGATACAAATAAATTTAAAGATTTATATCTTTATAAATCTTTCTTTTATATCTTCATTTATATCTTTATATTTATATTATGGGTCAATTATATTCTGTACTCATGGATCAGACCAATGTATATTAAAATGTCCATACTACTCAAAGCCAGCTATAGATTTAATGTAATCCCCACCAAAATTCCAATAGCATTTTTCACAAAAATAGAAAAAAAATCCTAAAATTCATATAGAATCATAGAAGACCTCAAAATAGTAAAGCAGTCTTGAGAAAAAACAAAATTGAAGGCATCACACTTTTTGATTACAAACTACATTACAGAGCAATCCTAATCAAAACAATAGGGTAGTATTATAAAAATTGACAGAATCATAAGCCCAGAAATAAACCCTCTTAAATATGGTCTACTAATACTTGACAAGAGAGCCAAGACCAACCAATGGGTAAGGATAGTTTCTTTGATAAATGGTGTTGGGAAGACTGGATAATCACACACAGATGAATGAAATTAAACCCCTATTTTTATACCAGTCATGAAAATTGACTTGAAATGAATTGAAGACTTGAACAAGACCTAAAACTGTTAAACTCCAAGAAGAAAACCTAGGGAAAAAGTTCCTTGACACTGATCTTTGCAATGATGTTTTTGATATGACACAAAAAAGCACAAGCAACAAAAGCAAAAATCAACAAGTGCATCTACATCAAACTGAAAGCTTCAACACAGCAAAAGAAACCATTAACAAAATGAAAAGGCAAGGTATGGGAGAAAATATTTGCAACCCATGTATCTCATAAGGTGTTAATATACAAAATATATAAGGAACTCAACAAATAATCTACTTTAAAAATGTACAGGGTACCCGCACAGTCATTTTTCCAAAGAAGACATACCTGGTACCTGAAAGGCCAACAGGTACCTGAAAAGGTACTCGGCAACACTAATCCTCAGGAAAATGCAAATGAAAACCACAATGGGTTGCCAACTCGACCTGTTAGAATGAATATTATCAAAATGATAGGATCTAACTGTTTGGTGAGGATGTGAAGAAAAGGGAACCAATATACAAGTCTGGCACAAACAATGCCCCCTTTTTATGAGCTGGTAATCTATACCAAAACTTGTATTACAAAATCATAAGCATGTAATTCTGGAACATGACAATGTCATACTTAAGCATGCCATATGACATTTTAGGTAAACCGTTCAAATTGCTGCCCATCTCATGCGAGACATTTAGGTACCTGACCAGCCACACTCAATGGCGTTACTTCTGCTGGATCCTATATATTGTTGGTGTGAAAGTAAATTGGTATAGCAACTATGGAAATACATATACCACATCTTCTCAATCCCTTCATCCATTGATGGATGCTTAGGTTGCTTCCGTGTCTTGGTTATTGTAAATAATGCTGCAATGAGCTGGGCTGGGTTGTGGGGGATGCAGATATCTTTCTGAGATAGCAATTTCATTCCCTTTGGATAAATACCCAGACATGGGATTGCTGGATCAGATGACAGTTCTATTTTTAATTTCTTGAGGAACCTCTATATTGTTTTTGATGGTGGGAACACCAATTTACAGTCACATCAAAAGTGGGAATAGGTGTATACATGTATACATACAGCCACAAAATAGAATTTCAATCATAAAATAGAAGGAAATCCTGTCATTTGTGACATTGATGGACCTTGAAGGCATTATGTGAAGTGAAATAAGGAAGATAAATACTCCAAGATCTCACATGAGGAATCTAAAAAAGCTCAACACATGGAAACAAAGAGTAGAATGGTGGTTTCCAGGGGCCAGGATAGGGGTGTGTTGGTGGGGGAGATACTGGCCAAACGGTACAAACTTCCAGGTACAAATTAGTTCTGGGGATCTAATGTACAGCATGGTGACTGTAGTTAACGATACCACATTAGATACTTAAAGTTGCTAAGAGAGTTCATCTTAAATGTTCTTACCACGCAAATACACAAAAGGCAAATATGTGAGATGACAGACATGTTAATTAGCCTAATTGTAATCATTTTGCAATATACAGGTATATCAAATCATCCCATTGGACTACTTAAACTGATACAATATTATGGGTCAATTATATCTCAGTAAAGCTGGAAAAAAATTTTCTCAGCAATATGTTGTAGCTTTCAGTGTACAGATCTTGAACGGTTTTGTTAGACATGTACCCATTTCATATTTTGGGTGCTATTATAAGTGAAATTATTATGATCTCCAATTGTTCATTAGTAATATAATGGGAGACAGTTGATTTTTAATTAAACATTTTTTGAGATAATTGTAGATACACATGCAGATCTAAGAAATAAAACCGATTCCTTGTACTCTTTAAAAAATAGAACTGAGACAAATATAAGGTATAACTCAACATAATATAAATAATATTAAGACTTCTAATGATATTAAAGAAATGCAAGAAAAAAATGTATAATAATAGGTTAAACCAAACCTGACTGCATAGCCATACCTAAAGAATGTAAAGACAGTGATGATGCAGTGGAAAGTCTAAAAGGACATGTCACAGGTCTTTCCTTACCCTGATCTGTTCAATGACATGTAGGAAGAAATACAAGTAACACTCATTAAAAATGCTAGTTACATAAAGTTGGAAAAGATAGTTAAAAAAATGAATAACTACATTAAGTATTCTGACAAGCTGGAGCTCTTGGCCAAAATATTGAACAATCATAAATGTGAAGTTCTGACATTAAGAATAAAAAACAATTCTTTTAACCAAACATGGCAAGAATCTAGTTCACTGCCATTTATGTAAAAAGAAAAGATCTAGTGTTTACAGCCTAATATCGCTAATTTTTTAAAAGCACATACAATCTGATACTAAACAGCGGAAGTATAATCCAAATTGTAAGTAGTTAGTACATCATGCTTTTCTAAAGGCATTTTTCAAAGCACATCACTGAACCATGTTTAGTTTTTAAGAAGCATGCTGTCATGCAGTAGTTTCCAGAGAAGAGGTCTCGATACACCACATGAACGCGCATCAAAGGAACTGAGGTTATTTTGCTTAGAAAAGAATTTGTGAATAGGAGCTGTAACAGTCGATTTGACATATCTGAAGGACAGCCATGTAAGAGGAAGAACAATTTTTTTGCTTTTGGGGACTAAGAACTAAGATCGATGCAGAAGTTAAAGAACAGGCACTTCTGTTTAATATAAGGAACTAAAAAAAAAAGAGTTACAAGGGAAAAGTCTGCTCACAAAATGGAGAGTTTAATGCCACACTTGTTCAGGCATAACAGACGGCCATCTCCCAGAAATTTTTAAAAAACTGATTCTGGCATTGAAGGGATGATTACCAAGATTTTTTTTTCTGACTGCAAGATTATCGTTCTGATATTTAAAAAACAGAAGTCACGTGAGGATCACAGGCATTCTGAACCATTGCTCTTTTTCATACCAGGGAGAGTTAACTCTTCCTCCAAGTCTCTCCCTGTAATGTAATTCGCTCTCTTTTGTTGGTCCTTAAATATAAGGTTTCCTCCTTCCACCTCTTCCGGCTGTCAAGTATTTGATCTTCAAGTTACACTGTTCTTTTGCCTCCATCATCGCGCTCTCCCCCCAGTCGTCCCCACTACCTTCCATCTCAGGAGCTCATCCCGTTCCTCTGGAACCTGGTCACCAGGGTTTCCCAAGCAGCGTCCCTCCAGCTGGGTCCTCCGTCTGGGGAGGAGATGTCCAGGCAAGGACTCTGAACCTTAACATAGGGTGAGGATGGCTGACCTAAAAGACACAGGATGGGTCAGCAGCATGCGTCGCGATCAAACCAAAGAGTTTTGCGTGATGACCAAGAGCTCCTTGGGAAAGTGCCCGGAGAGCACTAACAGGCAAGAGGCACTCCCGCTGAAAAAAGCCAGTGGAGCTCGAGTGAAGGTTTGGCCCGCATTAAGAAAACCCTTGGTGCCTCCCTTAGAATCAGGCCAGAGGCGTCCACAAGACTGCCAGTTACCTCAGCACACGCTTGCGGGCTGGGATTTGGGAACACACACCTGTTGCGGGGGCGGAAAGCTGGAAGGTGGCCGAGCGGGGCGGGGCCCAGCTCCGTTCCTTCCACCTAGAGCGGAACAAAAGAACAAAGCCCTCCACCGGATCAGGGCGGAACCGCCGGCGCTGAAGGCAGCGAGGGGCGCCCCCTTCCAGGACTCCCCCTCTCCCTCCCGCAGAGGCCGTTCCCAGCTGGGCGAGGAGGGTGACGTCACGCGACCGGAGGCCTGGCGGTTGCCATGGTGATACCTGGGCTTCCCCGCCCTCGGCGATTCACACGATCCTATCTCGCGTCCGGAAGCTCCGGGACGGTCACCAAATCTAGGGAAAGGAGCCAGAGCATCAGAACTTCCCCAGCGCCAAACTGTTTCCCCGCCTACCGTGGCCTCAACGGCCACTTCCGGTCGCGAGCAGAGAGCCCCGCCCCCTCTCGCGGGTGCCTTAATATGCGGGGTGGACACACAGAACTACGATTCCCAGAATGCTTCACACGCTGAACTTCACGTCCCAGAGGCCTCCGCCACCTTTGTAACTCCGTCCCGCGGGCCTGGAAGATCTATCTGCCAGTTATTCGGGCCTGAACCGCTCAGGTCGAGTTGTGCTTTGGAGAGTTGACTGTGGAGCTTGTGTGACTGTACAGATCGTTAGATATATAGATTTTTACACGTATAATTGTAAAAAGCAAACAAGTATTACCCCATGCTGTGCTTACTTTTAAGTCCTGTCCAACACTCTTATTCAGTGTTGGGTTTAATTCCTTTGTTTAAAAATACTGGCCGTGACCCACTGTATTGCTTTTATGACTCCAAAATGGGTCTTAACCCACATTTGAAGAAATGCTGAAGGAATCGGGAAGAGGCGTCACCATGTTTTGCCCGACTGTGGAGGTGTGTAGGCCTGTGTTTGCCAGCATGTAGATGCGAATGAGCCCAATGCCAGTCTCCCAGCGTGTCCTTGGCAGGAAAGGATCCAACAGAAGTTAGTAGGGTTTTCTATTTTTAAATATGTGGCCCACGCATTTTACTGTGCTCCTCTTTGTCCCCAGCATTTGGATGGGGGCTAAGATCAAGTCATTCAGCCTGTTAGTTGGAAATCCTAATATTGAGTATGTGAAAACTGAGTTGCACGCAGTCAAAGGAAAAGGAATGGTATCTAGAAATCTCTTAAGAGCAGATTTCCGGAAAGATCTATAGGAACTAGAAAATTTAAAGAAACAATTTGGTATTCTCAGTGGATTGCAAGAAAACAAGGCCTAAATGAAACATGAGAGAAAGCTGTGAGAGAACATGTTGAAATAAAAAGATACTAAATGAAAAGAGATAAAGACATATAGCAAACATATTTAAAATTCACAACATAAAGTTGTACTAGAGAAGAATTGAAATTGAAACGCGGTGGCAAAGTGAATCAGTTATGTATAGGATATTATTTTAAAGCTCCTTCATGATTCAAAAGAAGCTTGATGAATAGATATAAAGAATCGGAAAAAAAAACAATATGTGGGTAATTGGCCTTCAGAGAGGCGAGACCACATGAAATCAGCTGTCATTTAACACTCTGCGTGTGCCAGGCAATGTTTTACAGCATTATATCTATTTATTCAAGTCTTGAAACAACCTAATGAAGTTATTTCTTTATTACTGTTCCTATTTTGCAACAAAAGAAAATGGGGCACAGGTAAGTTGAATAATCTGCCCAGGGTCACATAACCAGGCAATAGGGAAGTGAGGAATTCAGTTAGTAATTTGGTCCCCAACTCTCACTTTTAATCTCTAACACTAGACTCCTTAGTGTAAAGAGATGAGTAATTTTTTGAGTTTAAGAAACAATACACCTCTCATTCATTGCTGGTGGGTGTGCAAAGTGGTAAAGCCATGCTGGAAGACCGTTTGGTAGTTTCTTACAAAACTAAACAGGAGAGGATGGAAATACACAGAATATAGATATAAGTTAATAAATTAGATAGAACCCTGCCTCAGTTATTTGCACAGGCATTAAGATTTTGTTATTTTTGACTTAAAATAGGTAATGAATATATTACTATGTTATCAATAAATATTCATGTATAACATACCTTTCAGTGATAGCAAAATTATTACATGCCGTGGATGGATTTTTTTAAAAGAAAAATATTTACTGAAGTTTAATAGATACACAAAAAAATCATAGGAAGGTGAACTACTCAATATATTTACACAAAGCAAGCACACCCCTTTACTCAGCACCCAACGTGCAAGCCAAAATCATTATCGGATTCCTAGAAACTTATCCCAAGAGTAGTAGGACCTCCCAGCCTTTACCTTCCAAGGATAATCATTATTCTGATTTCCAACAGCATAGATTAGTTACGCCTGTTTTCAAACTTTCAAAAAAAATGTAATGCACTAAAGTATGTATTCTTTTATGTCTGGCTTTATCAGTTTGTGAGATTACATTTATGTGGTTGTGTGTACTTATAGTCCACTCTGCTTGTGGTGTGGTATTCCATCATATGGGAAAAAAATTTTTTTTCCTACTGCAGATGAACTTTTGGTTAGTTTCCAGTTTAGGGCTAAAATAATAACTGAACTAATCCACCACCCCCCCCGGCCCCTGCAACTCAAGCCTTACTCTCTTCCTTTACT